>JABZEU010000054.1:0-14509 GCA_014635995.1 Sarcophaga peregrina
TTCAAAGAGGGAATTCCCCTGATTTTGTTTACAAACAACAGAAGCAACATAAATCGAATGACAACACACAACGAAGTTGAAAGGAAGAAAATTTTTGACGACGTTAATCGAAATAACGTGAATCGGGACGGCGTAAATCTAGGGAATACTGTAATAATAAATTACGTAGGGTACTACTTAAGTACGTAACAAGAATCACTAAATGTTGGTGTATTTGATTAGAGATTTTGGTTGAAAGAAACCCGAGAACTATTTTCCCACATGTAGGCACTTTAATGCAGCATCACAGAAACTCATCTGTTGAAACAATCAGGTTAAACGAGTAGTCTTTGTAAGATATAACAAGTAGTCTACCTATGAAAAATGAATCAAAGACAAGTTTTATCTTAGATTGTACTACCTTGCCAGAGAAATATAAGGCTAAAATCATTAACATATAAAGTCAATGTTAAGGAGCGATAATATTGCATCTTCTGTACCCATGAGTGGTGTAAATATTAGAGAATCAGAAGATCTGGACGTTATGGGTATGAAAATTCAGTGTAATGCTCGCTAGAACTGATACGTTTTTCAGTGCCTTCGTTTCTTAAGACGATACAATAAATGCTTCACTTCATCTGATCTATTTACCATTTACACCATTTATAACCGACCGAGAATGGAATACAACTCTCATGTAAGAGTTAGCCCTTAAAGTCTACTTCTTGACCGTGCCTAGGAGAGGTCATAGTAGCGCATTAATCACGATAGTGTATCCAACTCCATGCATCCATTTGAGCATCATTGCAATATGGCTTGTGTTCCACCGTGCTATCGCTACTACAACAGATACTGCTCGAGCGCAATAAGGGAACGTGTTTATGAAAATCATCTCGTATTCTTACATAAAACTCGTCTTTCTTGGCCAGCACATCCGTATGTTGTCGATTGCCAATGTATACTGCACACTGCATTGCAGACAAAGTACGTTTGTTAGATGGCCCATTCGTTTGTGGAACTCTCTTCCTGCAGAGATCTTTCCTTTTACTTATGGTATAAAAATACTCAAACCTAGCTTAAATAAACACTGCTCCCTCTTTCCTCATTCCTATAATATATTTTCCTAGTTTCAAAAATAATACCAACCCCTGAGTGTTGGCCTTTGTTCTTCCGATGATAATATTAGAAGCTAAAAATCGTCAAAATAATGGCATAAATCGTCGAGTCCTCAAAATGACATTTTTGGATCTCAAAATCGTCAAATCTGGCAACTATGAGTATACCTATGATAACAAAATTAATCAAGGCAAAGTTTTATCTTAGATTGTCTTACCTTAGGTTAGGTTAGCGGACGTGTACTTGTCAACTGTGACAAGTACAGTACCCGGAGGTCGAATTGACACCTCGTGTTGTGTGCGTCAATTTTTATACATGAGTGGCGGGACCATACAGTTTAAAGTCGACACCGATCGACAGATTTTTTGAGAAGCTTTTCATGGCAATTTTTAATCTCAGAGTTTTTACCAGAAATCTGCTGAGAAGAAGTCGCCGTTCATATTTTCGTTTTGATGTCGAACTCGGGCCTTTCGTCTAATAAGCCAACACACTACCTACTAGACCACAGCGACTTCTCACCTTGCCGAAGCAATATGTGGCTCTTTTAGCACGATAATAAAACTTCCTGCGATTATTTACTTCAAGAAAATACCACAAGTAGTCCTTAGTTTGTTCTCTTTAATGAACAGATTCTTAGAAGCTTACTTTGGAAAGTTATAAAATAGATATCAAAGGTCTAAATTAGGGGTTACCAAAAATTCTTTGGTTGTGTATTAGTGAGTGAGGGAGAGAAAATACGTTGAAAGTTTAAAGTCGGAGAAAAATGTTAGTAAAATACCCTATTTAGATGTTTTTTTCATCAACAGACATAAAGGTACGCTGCTTTGACTAATAATTAGATAATGTATTTTAGATATTTACTCGGATCTAATTTTGGTTCATAAATTTCCTCTGCTGCTAATAACTAACCTTTTAATTTTTCCAAAATATTGGTTTATATTTATAAAAAAGTTGTTCTCTTTCCATATCATCGAATTATTTACTTGACTATCAAAGCAATCAAAAAATGTTGAAAGAACATATAAGACTGTGGATTTAAAAAAAAAAAAATTTTAACATAAAAAATTTTTTGAGTGTAACCATAAAAAAATAACATAGCCATCCGCTGACATGTGGGCTCATCACAGTCTGATCGACAACTAAATAAAAGAGCACAAGACATGTGTGTGATTCTCTCTGCACAATTGTGCTATGAAATGGTAATCCCTGGTCTAACAGATGATCAACAGCATATGGTTTGTGTCTGTAATAACTTGTGTTTGCTTGGTAAACATCTGTCTTTTATTCTTACATTTTCAAAATGTAAATACTTATTCCCATCATTTCGAAGTGGTGGTAAATAATTCTGTAGTGGAACATAATAATGTAAACAAAAAAATTATTTTGAAAGCAGCCTTATATTCCAGACCACTAGCAGTTAATTATTTTGGTATTTCTTGTTACAATATATGAAAAAGATTCGCAACATTCATAATTCAAAGGCTAACAAACCAACAATGCTAGCAAATCACAAACATTCATACAAAATTGGTCATAATAAGTGTTTGTTAGGATTACGACCTAGCTTCTCACACGATTCATGTTACGATATCGATACTTCATGTATTCCTATTCCTACCAAAGCGGGTCAAATGACTCCTTGCGGTATTTAAGGAGAGGAGTAAATCTTCGAAAACACATTCGATGTATTTTGTAATAAAAGTCGTAAAGGCAAATGGCGATGTGATAATGTTATTTACAAGAAATTCTGGCAAGAAGTTCAAAATGGGTCATTTGACCCGTATGTATGTGAGGATTTTTTTTCCATTTTTATGTGTTCTTACGATGGTTGAAGTAACATTTTTAAAGGGAAATTGGGAAATTTTAGCAATTTTCAATTGCTTTGCCTAACAGCATTTCAAGAGCAAATAAATGGGAAATCTGTTAATTCATGTACAAAACTCTACTGAATTTGAACCCAGAATTTTCAAGGGTTCTTGTCTGAGCTTTAACTCTCAACTACACTCAACTCTTATTCAACTTGTTGTATGTTCATGTGAATGTGATTTCAATTTTCTACTCGATTCTTTCTTCAAGCTTATATAGCTCGCTATTATGGTAGCAGTCTGATCTACTCACTAATCCAGTGTTGCGAAAATTCCGAACTTTAATTTGCTTGTTGTCCATACCTAGAGTGTCAAGACTAAATGTTCTTTTGAAGTAGTCTGTATTACTAGGCAACTATAACTTTATACAGTCGAGCTTGAATAATGGCCCACGGAGAATTTCTACAAAGTTAATGTAGGAAATGTCCAAGAGCCTAGTAATTCGTTCATTAATTGCCGCCTCGGTATCCTAAGTCTTCGGAAAACATCCTTTGCATCTCCCGTGTAATATCGAATGCGGTTTTCATTTTTTTACTTTCCTTTGTTTTACAGTCATTAGCTCAAACTTCTTTAGTAATACCGTAGGATATACGGTAGGATTCCCATCTGTCGGGGCCTAGAAACATAATTCTTTGTGAATATGTAGACCACGTTTACCGTTGGAGTTTAACTTTTCTTCAACTTACTCATATTCTGGATAGTAATCTACGAGATGATTTAGTTACTAACTGTCTTATGTTGATTACATTCATAGCCACGAAGCGATATCCGACAAAAGTCATGCGTGTAAACAACGTATGAACGCGTGACATATTTCTTGATGATAAGTTTGTTTAAGAAGTTTCTCTCGGCTAGTAGGTAGTGTGCTGGCTTTTTAGACAGGAACATTCTGGCAATTTTCAATAATTTACAACATTTACTTGAACTGACAGCTTTTCAAGAGCAAATAAAAGGAAAATCTGTCAAATCAAGTAAAAAAAAATTCTCCAACATGAAAGACACTATATTCAAATATTAAATCCTAGTGCTGAAGGTTTTATTTTTAAGGCAATCAATTAATTTTCAATTTCCGAAAGTTCTACATACGCTGACCTCTTTGACTCTAGCCAATGGAAGTCTGTTTTCTGTTAAATTTTTGATGCCATTTTATGCAGAAAATTCTTAGAAATTTGAAAATCTATTAAAAAAAAAATTTCATTTTCAATAATTTAATGTTTTATTTGTAAATAAAACAGAAGTTTTTAAAATTACTAAATAAATAAAAAAAAGGGAAATATTGCTTAGTGTTGTTGCTTTAAATTTTCTTGCTATGATGATGTATTTATTTAAAGAAGACTAAAGAAAAAAAAAAAAATCATGTTGCCAATGGCCATTTTCATATTGTTGTTCTGTCTCTTGTATAAATATTGGCATCTTGTTTGGAAAACATTGTTTTAGCCATTATTATATAGGCAAGAAAATCTATTGGCCATAAATTCATAATTTTAAATTGTTTTCATCTTTCAAGAAAAACAAAAAACAAAAAACAAGAAAAATTGAAAAATACTTTCGTTTTCAGCATAAAGAAAGCTTAGATAGCATGAAAAACGTTCAAAAACATATGGAAGAACAAGTGTTGGCAGGGGCATAAATTTGTGTTTAATGGAGGAGAAAACAAAGGGGAAATAGAAAATAAAAAAACGAAAAATTTAAGAAAAGAAATAAATTAAAAACGACCACAAAAAATATTGCTTGAATGAATTTAAAATACCCTACTCGGTGGTATAAACAAGTGAAATCCAAATCTTTGAATTCGATTTTGGAAGAGGAAGAGGTTTTTTTTTTTTTATAAAACCAGCACTCAGGGGATGGCCCCTACTCATGCAGTGCATTGTGCAGGTTGTTTAGGAAAGGCGGAAAGAGGGAAAATGCGAATGGCAAGGAAACAAGTTGCAACTAGGTGACTATAAAATGTCCAGTGCTATACCTTCACCATTAGACAGGTTTGTGAATATTTCCTATTCCCAGACCTAATTATTAAATTAAATTTCTTAAATATGAGTCACACAGCCACTTGAAAAAGTTGTAAACATTTGAAGAAAATTATTAATTGACCACCTGATTAAAATTCTTACGTGCGATAAGAAAATCTTTTGAAATTTGTTGGAACTTTGAGTGATTTCTGTGTGTTTTGAACAGAGATCAGCAATAAGTATTCAAAACGATGAGTAGGTTCGAGTCATACTCATAATTTCAGATACTTATACGCATACATACTTATTTTAATATGATACTCATACTCAAAGTTGGAAGTACTCGTCGTATTCATACTTAACAGTAGGCATGATGTATTTGACTTCGACTTGTCTCCACTTAACATTTACACGAATCACAATATAAGTATGATTCGCATACGAACACTACTACACTCACAAGAAAATTGTATGTATTCTTTGCTAGCTGTCTTCGTCTTTCCTTTTTCTTTGTTTGTATATGCAACAACAACTAAGGCTATAAATTTTGATGAACGATTCGAATCACTCGAATCACATATAAGTATAGTAAGTATTTTTCTAAATTTATGAATCAGAATGAGTAGACGTATGAATCAAACATATTTTGAATGTTGTGAGTTTGATGTCAACGTTGTGCGCATACTCATTGCTACTTATACTTATAAATCAATGTTGTAGCGAGTACGAATGAATCAGAGTAGTTGACTTTCAATTCTATTGATTCATTCATAATCAAAATTGCATGAGTGCTTATGAGTAGCGGAAAAACGATTCATTGCTGATCTCTGATCTTGAACGAACTATTTGGCAATTTTTAAGCCAGAAAAGATGCTCAATTTTGTTTCTGATTTATCCGAATATTATTACCATTGAACATAAAAAAATTGTACTCGATTATTTTATTTTTGTTACCACAGGCCTATTTATCAAGTCTTATACTTTCCTTTTCCCAAACATTACGTTTAAATCCCCCTCTAGTAACATAAACAAAAACTTTGGTTAAGTTTGTACGAAATAAGTCACAGCGATAGGTAAAATCACCGTAGTTGGCAGTGTTTTGGCTTATTAGCTAATAGTCATGGCATCTCGAACATAACGAAGTATGGAAAAAAAATATATCTTTCGATGATTTCTGCTCAGTAGATTTCTATCAAAAGCTCTGGGACTAAATAAAATTGCCACGAAAAGTTTCTTAAAAGTCTTTCATTTGGAATCGACTTTAAATTGTAGGTCCCGCTGCTCATGAATAAAATTAACACACACAAAATGAGTGGTTTGATAAGCTAGGTGGTGATCCTAAGGCTAAGGGGTTGTGGTAAGTAAGTAAGTCGAAGTAGGACGCTGAGGTTACTTACTTAGTAAGTCAGAAGAAGAAACGTCTAAAGCAGAGAACGTAGAGGAAGATTTTCTAAAAAATATTGACGACGGAGTCTTAATATGAAAATAATACTAGGGAGACCTCTTACTTCTGAAGTGATCCAAACCACAATTGGTCACCTCAACTATCCGAAGTATATGGTCCCTTTGAATGCTGTCTAAAGCTGATTATGGTTTTGGTCATAAAATTACTAAATTTGCCTGATTATAGCATAATTTTTACGGGCTCTCTTACCAGCACACAACCTCTACTTTAAGAAAGCGATTGGGATCTTAACTAAATCTAAAGACCGAAATGAAGCCGCAGCAGTCTAGTAGGTAGGTTCAAGCACCAGGTAAGAAATCTCAAGCAAAACGAAGTATGAAAAAGATTTCTTTGGTGACTTCTTAGCAGATTTCTGGCACAAACTCTGAGAGTAAATAAAATTGTCGAGGTCGTCGTGGTCTAGTAGGTAGTGTGCTGGCTTATTAGACGTAAAGCCAGGGTTCGAGTCCCAAGCCAGGCATCAAAATAAAATACAAAAAGTATTTTTCGGCGATTTCTTCTTAGCAGATTTTTGGCAAAAACTCTGAGAGTGAATACAAAAATTGCCGTGAAAAGTTTCTCAAAAATCTGTCGTTCGGAGTCGAATTTAAACAATAGATCCTACAACACATGTGTAAGACTAACACACGCAACATAAGTGGTGTGAGAAGCTAGGTCGTAATCCTGACTGAAAATTTGTATGTACGTACGTATGTATGGTAGTAATATGTTGCGTAGTCTAAGTAGGTTGTGTGTTGGCTTATTAGACATGAGACCATGGCTCCAGTCCCAGCTCAGATATCTCCAACAAGCGAAATACATATAAAAAAAATATTTCTTTGGCAGTTTTCTCTTAATAGTCAAAGCTAGGGGGTTAGTTAAAAAGTTCCTCAAAAACTTATCATTCGGAGTCGATAAATTTTTGGTCCGCCGCTCATGTATAAAATAAACAAACGCAACATTAGTGACGTGAGAAACTAGGTCGTAATCCTGACTGAGGGTTGCAACGATCAATTATGTAAAGACTGAAATATCTGGGAAAGATCTTTTATAGCCAATTAGCTTTCGAGCCGTATGTAAGAATAGAGGCGAAAAGAAAATCCCGAAAAATCCCAGGACAAGTTTTTAAAAATCCCTGGATTTCGGTATTTTCCGATTGGCATACCTAGTCTGTATATAATAATTTAAATAATATCAGACATTACTTCTGCATCATCCTATTAAAATATAAATGCATTTATAAAGCATGTAGTCTCATGAAACTATTTTTATGGCCAATTTGTTGTGTGGCATCAAGTTTAATTCCATTTTAAGTTTCGTATTTGTCAACAAGTGTCCTATTTTTAATGCTCAATATAAATCGATTTTTTTTCTTAACAACTCTTCCTTCCTCTGTTTTCTTTGGGAACAAGTGAAAGGATATACGTAAACATCAAAACACTTTTCATTTTTCATTTCATTTTTTTTATACGTTTTATGTCTGTGTACCAAATATTTTTGTTGATTAAATTCTACAAATATTTTTTGTTTTTTTTGTTCAAATTTTTGCTTACTTTCTCATGAATTAAAAGTAAAATTTAAGATATTTTACCATATAAACGTAGGCCAGTATAGATAGTAAAACTAGATTTGGTTAGTCCTGTCAATTTAAAATATTTGAAGAAAAATTTCATTTCATGTCTTCCTACTCATATGGTTCGATACGCCATAACAATTAAAAAAACTGTAAAACTGTAAAAAACAGTAAAAAAAGTCGAAAGCATTATGACAACCCCTTACTTCTAGCCTTAGAAGCTTCGTATAACAACAATGAATATACCAAGAATGATAAATTAAAGAATTACGCCTTGCTTATGAATTCCCGTTAGATGACGTAGTTGGGCAATTTTAAAAGTTTCCAAGTCTTTTTCATAAGTGAAAATTAACATTTCTTCTGAAAAATGTATGCACTACGTGAAAGTAGTTGGCAGCCCTGCAATATAACTTACATTATCATTAGCCAATAGGAACACAATTTGCGTGACGTCATTGATTCAACATGCGCAGAAAGTTTTAATTTTGTGTGCTTTACATAGTTGGTCATTAGAACCCATCAGTCAGGATTATTGACCTAGTTTCTTACACCACTTATGTTGTATGTGTTAATTTTATACATGAGCTAGCAGGATCTAGAGTTTAAAGTCGACTCCGAACGACAGATTTTATAAGAAACTTTTCATGTCAGCTTTTTTTTTACTCTCAGAGTTTTTGCCAGAAATCTGCTGAGAGGAAATCGCCAAAAAAATACTTTTTGTATTTTGTTTTGATGTCTGGCCTGGGACTCGAACCCTGGCTTATACGTCTAATAAGCCAACACACTACCTACTAGACCACGGCGACTTCTCCACTACTCGTACATTCTGTTTAATTTAAATTCAAAAATTAGAAATCGCTTTAGAGAAAATCCTGTAGGAAAGCTAAGGAGATGAGTATTTATTCTTAAGAACTGGAGTCCATCACAGATCATGGCCGTTTACAGTTGAGACCAAAGTAGAGCAATTAACCATATTAAGCCTTGTCTAAACTCAACAAAAATCATTTATAATTCCGTAAAAAATCTTCTTTTTCAATTAATTGTTGTGATCAGATTCTAGGAAATAACAGCCCTAATGGATGACTTTATTTTTATCTTCTGCAGGAACAGATAGGAAATCTCTATAGGCTTCACATATTAAAAGCGCAATAAAGTGAACTACTTACTCCGAATCCCGTGATTTTTAAAAATCGATTCCTTTTGGCATCCCTAATACATACGTATGATTCAAGCTAGTTTTTATAGCACTTACAGTACAATTGCAATATGAACGTATTTCGTGAATAATTAATATTTTTTTAATTTCTTGTTAAATTAATCATAAATTTAATTTCCATATTTTTCTTTTCCTAGTGTCAGGCTGTCACCTATTTTTTGTATGAAATAAATTTTTATATGTTATCGTATTACATTCCATATGTACAAATATCATCAGAAAAATTACAGGAACTGTTGTATCAAGAAAATTCTTTTCTGTTGCTTTCACAAACCATTGCTCGCTCATTATCAGTGAAAATAATAAATCATCCTTCATTAAATCATATTTTATTTATTATGGTTTATGGTTTTTGTTTTTGTTTTTATTTCCTCACTACTGTAATCAACTCATTTATAAAATAATTTCTGTTTTTCATTGTTTTCATGCCAATAGACAATGATTTAGAGCATTAGAAAATAAAAAAAAAGAAAAAATTGAGAGTGAAACCTTTAAAGTGCCTGAACTTAAGAATCCAACATGAAATGGAAACAAACCAAACGTTTTTAAATGCAAACAATACATGACTGATTTAAAAATGAAAAGTGAAAATTATTTGCATATGCAATGGTCAATACAGGGTGTTTAAATAATATGTGGCTTAGTTGTTACGAGTTCAAGAGAGAAAAAACCTGCCTCCTTTCAGAATATTCAATGTTCCTTATTATCTACTCAATGCATTTTCCCAGAAAGTGTTATTTGTAGGGAAAGTAAATGGCAACCCTGTTATTCTAGAAACCTAGACAGTAAACTAGCTCATTAAATAAGTCGATTAATATGATTTCTGAATATTCAATGTTCTTTATCATCTACTCAATTCATTTTACCAGAGAGTGCTATTTTTAGGCAAAGTAAATGGCAACCCTGTTATTCTAGAAACCTATGATGTAGCTCAGCCACATGCTAAGCAGAAAAAACTTGAACTGCATGAAACAGTACAAACAGAATAAGAGTATTAATATGCACTACATAGTAAAAAAAAGATCTTGAAAGTGAGTTTAACTAGGGTCCATATAGCAAAACCATACAGCATTATTAATTTTAATCTGCTACTAAA
The DNA here is from genome assembly GCA_014635995.1 of Sarcophaga peregrina. Taxonomy (NCBI): domain Eukaryota; kingdom Metazoa; phylum Arthropoda; class Insecta; order Diptera; family Sarcophagidae; genus Sarcophaga; species Sarcophaga peregrina. The sequence goes on from JABZEU010000054.1 coordinate 10,242, forward strand.
TACATGTAATTTTATGCGTTTCCCGCAGTCTTTTGCGGAGAGCCTAATATATTTTCCTTTCTTTTGTAATCCAAGTAGAGTAGAGTCTTCTACAAGTCTATAAGGAAAACTAGGCTATAAGGGTTTATTTCGAAATTTCTTTTAGCGACTTCATTAAAGGCCTTATATCCTGATAGCATTTTACATCACAGTGTGTTAATTTTATCCCGGACTATGTATTTCTAAGCCCAAATGAATATCTGCCTTATGATAATTCGACTACCTTCTGGGTTTTCACCAGATGACTGCCGAAAAAATTTTTTTTTATATTTCTGGTTCTATTTTTAAAATATCAGTCAATATAAAGGGTCCGCCAAATAACTATTTTTTTTTAAATCCTTTAAAAAAAACTACAGAATATTATCTCAAACAAAACCTCCGTTTAATAATGGAAAATAATTTCATTCAAATGGCTGCCTCTGCTGGCCATGCAGTAGCCTACACGATCAGTCTAATTTTTAAGCACATATCGATTGTGTGCAGGCTGTATTTCACCAATGGCCTCACGAATATTGTCCCTTAAAAGCGTCAATTGTCTCTTAGCTTGTCGGCGTAACACTAATCATTGACGGCACCCCACAAATAATAGTCCAGCAGTGTCAAATCGCAAGCTCCGAGGTGGCCAAACGACATCAGCTCTGCGCCTATAAATGCGATCTTCAAAAACAGCTCGCAAAACATCGAGTGTAGCTTCGACTGTGTGGCACGTAGCGCCGTCCTGTTGAAATCAAATGTTGCCAATATCTTCCTTATCAAATTTTTGTGAACAAAAGTTCGTTCCACATGGGCCGATAACAATCGCCATTGACTGTGACGGCCACTCTTTACTCATTTTCGAAGAAAAATGGCCCAATTATGCCTCTGGATCAAAATCCGCACCAAACATTGACTCGTTTTAGGTGCGTAGGCTTTTCAATGTATGCTTGCGGGTTTTCTGTGCCACAAATGCGACAATTTTGCTTGTTTACATTCCTTCCAAGATCAAAATGAGCTTCACATCTGAAAAGATGATTTTTTTTTGCAAAAATCGGTATCTTCTGTAAGTCGATCGCTGACCCATTTAGCGAAGCGGAAGGATAAAACTAATTATCTGTCAAATCAAACATGAGCTATTTGTTACCATTCACGAAATAAGAACTAGTTGAGAAAAAAAAAAAACGTTAGATGGCGAACCCGATATAATAAATTATTGGAATAGAATTGCTTTGTTTGCTTCACAGTATTGAATAAGTTTAACCTTTCATAACAGACTATATATTGCCGCCATCCTTCACGAAATCGTAAATGCACAAATAAATGTCTGCCGTGTATATGCTGCATCAGACTCCGTGGACCAATAAGCAACTGCAGTATTTGCTCGACATCAGCGGGGGTGACGCATCAAGTAATTACCATGTATTCCAGAAGTCTTGAAAGTATTAAAACTCCCCGGAGTTATTTGAAAACATTTTGTTTTTAATATATTAGAACATGTGACAATCAATACGAATTGTTTTAGCAGAGATAAAAACCAAAAATTTGTACCTGGTCAATTTTAGGGTTAACAAAATACTGTTAACTACTTAACAGAATATATTACATCCATATATTTATGAAACTAATCATCCAAATATTAGAATTACACTACGTGGGAATTACACTCCAGATGCCAGATTTGAGGTGTTCCAAGAAAAATGGAGTTCTAGGCAAGAATGATAAACTAAAAATTAAATCAATGACGTCACGCATAGTGTGTTCCTATTGGCTAATGATAAAGTAAGTTATATTGCAGGGCTGCCAACTACTTTCACATAGTGCACACATATTTCAGAAGAAATGTTAATTTTCACATATGAAAACGACTTGGAAACCATTAAAATAGCTCAACTAAGTCATGTAACGGGAAATCATGCGCAGGGCGTAATCTTTAGTTTATCATTCTTGATTCTAGGTTTCCTTAATCAGCATTTCTCATATGATTCTAGGAAACTATACTATGGTATACTATAGTATTTTGAAAAGTATACTAAACGTGAGTGAAGTTCAAAAGTTCCTTAGCATTTAATATATAACTTCGAAATTTGAGAAAATCGGTTTAAAAAGTTTTAGTCTTGTTATCTTTTGTTTGGAGAATAGTGGGATGCAATGAATCGTGTTTTCGCTACTCACCTGTGTATAAATATCAGAAATTATAAATATGACTCGAATCTCATCATCATTTTGGGTACTCATTGCTGTTCTCTGGTGGGAAACTGACACGTCATTGGAACATTACTGTATATATAGAGTTTAGGGGGTCCATAGTAAATCCTGATTAGTGGTAGTTTCAAATGAAAAAAGGAAATTTTCAATGTTTAAAAAATTTCCATTTTTGCAGCACCCTTTAATAATAAAAAATCGATGATGTGATTTCGTTTTTCTATTCTTGTAAAAGAGCAAAAGAGCACAAAAAAAAACTACACTGACATACTTTGTAATTAATTTAAATTTTATAATAATTAATAATAATAATATTTTAATATATTTTTATTATTATTATTGTTGTTGTTGTTGTTGCTGTTGCTGCTGCTGATTTGTTATCAACAACCAAATGGTTCAGTGTCATACATTATAGCGAACGGAATAAACATAACCAGACAAGACATCACCAACAGTAGCGTAATTTTTTTTTTTAAATGTTCATTCATTGTGATGCTATTGCTGCTATTCTGCTGCGAATTGTGGCAGGCCTGCCTATCTATGCTGATTTCGATGCTATTTTATTACAAATTGAAAACAATATGAAAACAATACATTTAAAAAAAAAAAAATTAATTGATAAACTTTATTTGATAAGACTTTTAGAGAGAGAGAAAGAAATAAATTGAAACTAGACGACCCGTGCGAATATTTCTCACCGTTAGTTGTCATTTTTGTAACATAAAATGAAAATAATTAATAGAAATTTTATTAAAAGTATAAAAATATTACATACATACATAATTGGCCATTACAACCCTTCAGTCAGGATAACTTCTCAGGATAGCTTCTCACACCATTTATGTTGTGTGCGTTAATTTTATACATGAGTGGCGGGACCTACAGTTTAAAGTCGACTCCGAACGACAGATTTTTTTTTGAGAATCTTTTCATGGCAATTTTTACTCTCAGAGTCTTTGCCAGAAATCTTCTGAGAGGAAGTCGCCGAAGAAATATTTTTCGTTTTGATGTCTGACCTGGGCCTTTTGTCTAATAAGCCAACACACTACCTACTAGACCACGGCGATTTCTGCATATATACATATGTTTAAATCCTTTTATAATACTTCTTGGAATACAATATTAGAGGTAATGACATGATCATCGCTAACTTTTAGCCTGTACGAATCCGTAATACCAACAGAAATATCTTTAAACGTAAGTACTCGAGAAAAAGCCACGTATAGTTATACCCATACCCATATGAATAGACCGGTTCTGGTAAATACGATCCTACCTTTTGAATAGTTTGATCTTGTGCTTTATTTATCGTCACAGCAAAAGCAACTTTCACTGGGAATTGTTTTCGTGTCATTCGGAAAGGCACAGTTGGATCAGAAGGTGTAAGGTTGATTCGGGGTATGAGTACAGTTTTATCGGTATGAATAATTTTTGCTGATATGATGTGCTCTCCCAAGTTTGTCACGATTAGCCTGGTAACATTTATTAGCCCATATTACTACACTTCATAAAACAAACAATGCCATGACAATAACGACATTACCAAAATGTCTTTTACAACTTTATATATTATTATGTGGAATAGCATTACAAATAAGCGGCCCTGTTTATTGCACTTTAATCTAACAACTACTGCAAAGTATTGCCAAAATAGCTTTTCACAACTTAATATGTATATTTTATATAACTGACTTAGTAATAAACGGCATTATAGTAAATAGCGGTATTGCCAGAATGGATTTTAATACATACTATATTATGTTGAACTGCATTACTATTAAGCGACCCAGTATTACCACACTTGGATAAAAACATATAATCATAATGACAACAGTATTATCATGCAGTTCTTTATAAAATATAATTTTTATCAATGAAAATTTTAACTTTTCAATTTCGAATTATTTTTCGTCATTAGTGTTAGATATAAGCTTTAAAATGAGATATCATTCATTAAATTTGATGCGGTGATATGGGAGATATTTGCAACCGATAAAGAAAGTACTTTAGAAATAATATTTATGATGATAAGAAATAAATTCATAAACCGG
>JABZEU010000055.1:0-14495 GCA_014635995.1 Sarcophaga peregrina
GGTCATTACAACCCTCCTGGATTACAGCCTAGTTTCTCACACCACTTATGTTGTGTGTGTTAAATTTTATTACATAAGTGGCGGGGCCTTCAATTTAAAGTCGATTCCGAACGACAGATTTTTGAGAAACTTTTCATGGCAATTTAATTTATTCACAGAACTTTTGCCAGAAATCTGCTGAGAGGCAGTCGCCGAATAAATATTTTTATGTAAGTCGTATAGGTAGAGATGACTGACATGGGGTTTGAACCGTGGCCTCACGTCCAATAAGTCAACACGACGACTTCATGTATAGTTCGCAGTACTTAATGGTGAACGTGCATTTTGTTTTATGTTTCCTAACTTTTATTCTACTTTGTCCATGACTTTATTGTTATTACCAGTTGTAGCGTAAAATCCCACAAGCGTATTCATTCTTTTTACGAGTATTTTCTTGGAATTTATTTAAAAAGTATCTCCAAAGAAATCTATGAACACACAAAGAGCCAAATATCTAAGAAAGGAGAAAAAAGAAAAAAAAAAAAGTAGCAAAAGCCCAGGAGTAACTTTTTCGCATTAAAGACATTCGAAATCCATTTGGGGATTTGCAATTAAATTATTTGTTTTCGCAAAATTTACTTTTTGTTTCGCATTTAGTTTTTTTCTCTTTAGGTTTTTTGCAAATTTTTTATTTTCTTTACTTTTGCCAATTCAGCTAAACCACAAGCCATTATTTGTTATCCAAACAAAGAAAGCTTTAGGAGAAGAAGAGTAGGACTATAGTGCAGAGGTAAGAGATTTACAGAAAACTATTGTTATTACTGGTGAGGTGGGGTAGGGTGAGCGGAGAGGGGGTGTAGTTGTATAATAAATTTATACAAATGAAGGTGGGCTCTAATCAAACAAACCATTTCACGCATTTCATTATAAAAGTTTTGCTAATAAGCGGCAGAGTGGCAGATACCTGTGCGTTACTCACATGCCCATGCCCATACCCATCCATGGCATGGCATGCCAACTAATCGAAGCATTTGTTTTGCGTAATAAACTAAGAAAACAATGGCAACCCCCTCATCTAGTAGTTTATTTAAAGTAGCACAGCATATAACAATTGCAACTACAACAACAACAACAGCAACAAAACAAGAATAGAAAACTCGCTTAGAAATTATTTTTTTTATATTGAACTGCCTGCCTGCTTGCCTGCCGATTGTTTTCAGTACATTTGCCTGATTTTTGTTAGACTGAGTGGAGGCTTGAATGAAGAGACTTGAGATGAGAAAAAACAACAACAACAACAACAACAGAAATCACAGTAAAAAAAACTGTGCAATATACGGCCATTGACACGAAGCGGGAATTGAATTCATTTAGCGAAAGTGAAATATAAACACGAGGGATATGAACCCCACGATGATGTGGTTAAAGAGTGACAGAGAAAGCAAAAAACAAAAAACGAAAAAAAACGGGGAATAAAATGAAATAAAAAAATAACGTGGAGCATAATAAAATTAATTTCAAATCAAATGATGATGAAATGTTGTTGTTTTTTTTGTATTGTTTTATTGTTGCTTCATTGTTATTGTTATTGTTTCTGTTTATTGTATTATCATAAATTGATATTTTGTTGTTGCTTTTTTTCTCTCTTTCTCTTTACATTTGTATTATAATTTAAAATCTCTTTTGTTTTGTTTTTGTTTTTGTTTTTCATCAAACGTTATTAATTTGTGACAAATTTTAGTTTTTTTTCTTTCACTCAATAACCATAAAATCATGTAAACCGATTGGGAATTACAGTGGGCGCGAAAAGTTTTAAGGTCTATTACAATGCTTCGTCAAGTTTTAGAGAAGAGATGTACAGTCAAACCTCCTATAACTCGGTTTCCATATAACGTGGAGCTGAAATTGCGACAGCCCTCCTATAACGCGGTACTCTTTTAGCGCGGTTTACGTTCAAATTCATCCCATAAGTTCCTTCCTCACAGCCTATGAATGAATAGTAACTAGGCGAGATACAGTACCGTGCAAAATAATAGCAGTTGGATTTTCAATTTAAAAACAATGAATGAAGATGAACCAAGTAAGGATAAATATTAAAAGATTACATTCTTTTACAAGACTTTCTTAATTTTGTTATAAACCGCGTTATAGAGGGTTGACTGTACTTCTAAGGCTGAATTTCAAATTGTTTTCTTTTATTTAATCTCCTAATTTTAATACATCATAACAAAATTAAAAATAAAATAAAAAAAATCCATTAAAAATCCATTGTAGAAATAAAAGTAATTTAAAGAAAACTTTTATGTACTCAGTTTTGCACCTTGTGTGTGTGATATTTTCTCCAATAGGCCTTTCATTTGTTACGAATTTCAACAAAATGCTGGACTACTTCAATAAGAGTTTGTGACCCTTTCATGTTAGCCCACTCCTATAACATATTTAACAACACGTAGGATGTTGATTCTTAATTTCGACTCTCTATAACTCGATATGTGTACACAAAATTAGTATAAATCATGTATGAACACTAAAATACTTAATAGACTGCTTTAAGTTGTTTTTGTAAATGTTGTTGTAAATGCATCAACAACTAAAGCTGTAAATTTTGATGAATGATTTGAGCGACTCGAATCATAAGAGTATTTTTCTAAAGTTATGAATCTGAATAAGTCTACTTATGCATCGAACATATTTCGAATGGTATGAGTTTGATGTCAATGTTCGCGTAAGCATACTGATTGCATTACCGTACTTATAAATCAACATTGTAGAGAGTACGAATGAATCAGAGTACATAGTTAAATTCCAATATTGTTGACTTTCACTTATGTATGTATGTTACGTAAACGATTTGAAAGAACTTGCACGCAAAGAATTTGAACCGTTTCATCAGAATTTCCGAGGGACAAGGGGATAATGAGTCCAATAATAATGTCCATCCAATGCAGTTTTGGATGGATAGCAACCTCATACATCTAGCAACATATCAGAGATCAGCAGTGAATCCTTTTTCACTACTCATAAGCACTCATGAATTTCTAAATATACATACATAAGTGAAAGTCAACAATATTGGAATTTAACTATGTACTCTGATTCATTCGTACTCACTACAATATACCTTCTTTTTCTACGAAATACTGTCTGGCATGTTTCTAGTAGGTGAGTAACAATCTCCTCCTCCTTCTCATCTCCTTAGCTTCAGCAGAAATCATTAGCAAGGTGTCCAAAACAAATGCATGCCCATAATGCAATACCCCACATTAAATCCGGCAACCATACTGACCATGCTTCTTTGGAGTTTAAGTAAACTTGTCATGCACCCTACTTACAGTTTTGGCTGGATGTACTGAGTCGTTCTGCCCGTCTTCTAAGCCACCCATCTAATATTGATGGAATCGACAATCGCATTGTCAATTATAAACTTACAGAGCGATACCCAAACGCGAGAAGTTATTGGAGTGTGTGATTCGCTCTACAGTTACCTGGAATATCACAGTGTCCTGCTATGCGGGTTGTGGACTTAAAGTGACTTTTCAGATTTGTACAGCCTAAGCCTTATATTTAACTTGACCTACAGATGCCTGATGTGATGGGAATGTATGCTACATCCGCTAATACCTACTTCCTAAATACGTTGAAATGAAGGATATAAAGGTCCACTTGCATCATTATTATTGGTGTACAAGATACAATGTCTATCATTTCCGTGTTGGCCTTATGTGTAATGACTTCGGTAAAGGTTGCAGCCACAAAGAGAAGAAGAAAACAGTTCTTCATTTCATGTATCTCATGCCAAAGTATTATGTTGCAGGAGAAGCAAGCTTTGGTGAGTCTACCATAACGATAATTCCTTGAAAGCTGTGTTATCTCACTGGGCGACGCGAGCCTAATCCAATTCTTCACACCTACAGGCATCTCGCTTACGAATAGCTTGCTCAGCCCAAAAATATTCTATTAGTAAGCCATGAAGATGCGCATCATCTCCTCCAGCTCAAGCAGTTTTAGTCAACAATCACCCAAAAGAATTTCGTGGTGGCATTGATGCTTCAATTCGTTGCCCATTACGCCACCTATCTTCCTGGGTTATTAGCCAGTTTTACATAACTAATGCCCTAGTTTAAGACAATGCCTTTCTTAGAGCACAACAGGGCATACAGTTGCCTGTTAGAGATTTTGGATGCTGGATTTCAGTTTAGTTTGTTGTCAAACATAATTGTTAGTGATAGTTTGTTTATGGTATTTATGTGGATACATAATTGGTTATTACTACCTAGCTTATCGCTCCACTTATGTTTTCTGTGTTAATTTTATCCATAAAAGGCGGGACCTACAGTTTAAAGTCGATTCCGTAAAACAGATTTTTGAGAAACTTTGTGATGCCAATTTTATTTACTGCTGAGAGGAAGTCCTCTAAAAACTATTTTTCTTTTATTTTTCGTTTCGTTCAAGCTGTTAAACCCTAGCCTAGACTACAGCGACTTGAGGTCATATGAATTATGATTTTAAAATGGACTTTTCAAACTTAGTTGATAGTTTTATAACGTCTGAGATGGGCTTACGCTAACTTCGGTAATGTTTGTGAAGTTTTTAACATTTTTAAGTCAAATTCAGTAATTGATCGAAACCATAGAAGTCAAGTCAACACCATTACAAACACAAATATTCTCTTATTTGTAAATTTGTAGGGATCTGATCAGAATAGTCGCCGAAGTATAGTAGGAGGCCACAATTCAAATCTCAGACCAGATATCTTTAATAAAATGATAGCGACTTCCTATCAGCAGTCTGCTGGCATAAACTCTGGGAGTAAATTAAATTCGCAAAAATCTGCCATTTGTATTCGACTTTAAACTGTAAATCCTCCAAATCATGGATAAAATGAACACTTAACGTGAATGGTGTGCGCAGCTAAGCTGTAATGAAAAGAACCACAATAACTTCATAAGAATTTTTATATTCAATTTATGTTTTTGAGCTTTAGCTCTTTCATTTTTATTTACAAAAAACTTGTTTTTTAAATACTTTATCTACTTTTAACGCCCACTGTTATTAATTAATCAACCTGATTATGTATGCAGTTATTGAATTGTGTTGGTTTTATTTTGCTTTTCACTTCAGATTGATTTTTTTTCTCCCCGTTTTTTTAGATTTTTTTTGTGGATTTTTTTTTGTCAACACAATTTGGAGTGTTTAGGGTTCAGTGTTCAATGAACCTAAGTGATGAGGGCAAAAATATTTTTTTTTGTGATTTGCAATTCAGAATTTTTTCAACGCTGCCTTAAATAACACACCGCGGTCTTCTTAATTCTTACAATTCAACTCAATTTGATATTTGGAAATTCAATATTTTTTTTGGGCATAAAATTTAAAATTTTTTTCTTTTGTTTTTTGTTTGTTTTTGGATTTTGTAACAAATTTAATTGAAAAATTAATCACTTTACAAGAATACGAACCGGTTCCTAACAGGGGAAAACATCTTCCCTGAATTTAAAAGTGCAACACAAAATTCTTAAGTTCCAGAATAAATTACCAACGAAAAAAGTGGGTGAAATTTATATAAAAATCCCAGCATTTTGGGAAAACAATTCAGTTGTAAATCGCCAGAACACATTGAATATCAATGTAAAGCAGAAGAAGAAGAAAAAGAAGAATAAATACTTAGAAAATTTAAAAAAAAAAATATTTCAAAATTATCGAAAGGAAACGGATATCAAAAATGGCAAGAAATTTCAATAAACAAGTAAGTTTTTAATAGCCACAGTTCTACTTAGTTTTTAATACAGTGCTAAACAAAATTAAATCATAATCATATTTTTATCCTCTTCTTTTAGTCCCTTAAAATGTTGTATGCTGCGATATTTCTCGTTTGGATTCCATTAACCTATGCTTATCCCTCACCCCAGTCCTCAGATGATATGGTGCACAACGATAACTACGAAATGATTATGCCCGATGATCATGAGCCCGCAGAATCGATGCACTTTCAAAATTTCGATGAATTCTTTAATGCCGCAGATGAGGGTGATGCCATGTCTGAAATGGAAATGGCCGAGAGTCATAATTCGGCGGTTAAGATTCGTCCACCTCAACCTTTAACGCCCAAAGAGAAGCAATTGCGCCAAAATCTTGAAGTCTTTGATGTACAACGTGAAAAACGCAATCAGAAATTGTTGACCAAGGGTACGACCAGACCACGTAAGGATGTTCACGATTGGGATCAGTTCGATTATGAAATGCTTGTTAAACATCGTTAAACATTTTCAATGAGTTTGAGTTTGAGTTTCACTTGCATTACGTCCAACGATTAACAGAAGGGTTTGTTTTTGTTTTCTTCAATATTTTTTTTTTATTTATTTATTTATGTTTTAAATTTATTTAATAAAAAAAAAACACAATTACGTACTATTAATTGCAATTGTTATTGATATTAAAATTATGGTAGAGGGTGGAACATACTTTTAAATATCAGTACAGGGTCCTGCACCAAGACAACTAGGAGGCACAGGGCATTAGGCTCCTTTGTAGACTCCTAAGCCTATTTGTATTCATCGTCATCATAATTGGCCATTACAAGCCTTCAGTTAGGATTACGACCTAGCTTCTCACACCACTTATGTCGTATATGCGTTAATTTTACACGTGATTGGTAGGACCTACAGTTTAATGTCGACTCCGAACGACAGATTTTTGAGAAACTTTTTCATGGCAGGTTTATTTACCCTCGGAGTTTCTACCAGAAATTTGCTCGTTTTTGATGTCTGACCTGGGATTTGAACTCGGACCTTACGTTTAATACGCTCATTTGATAAGCCAACATTGAATTTTACTTTTATGCAGCAGATTTCTGGTAAAACATTTGAGAGTAAATAAATTGAAAATTTCTTAAATAAGTTATGCAACATGGGTTTTGTAATAGAAGCAGCTCTCAGCTGATAGTAAAACTGCAATCATTAAAGCCTTAGAAGAAGGAAAATCCATGCGTGAAGTTGGACACCTCTTTGGTGTAAATCAATCAACCGTATGTCGGATTAAATCTCGATTTTCCTTGAGAAATAGTGTGGAAAGGAAACCAGGTAGTGGTAATCCTCGAAAAACTACCTCTCGCCAAGACCGCCAGATGATTGCACTGGTTAAAAAAGATCCACGAAAGACCGCAGTGGACGTTGCTAATTTTGCAAATGATCAAATAGGAGTCTCTATAGGCGTTCACACTGTTCGCCGTAGGTTGAAGGAGGCTAATTTGCAAAACGTTACAAGGATTGGTCAAATGAACAATGAAAGTCTTGTGGAGCGATGAAAGCAAATTTAATTTGTTTGGCTCCGATGGGATAAATTTTGTTCGAAGACAGCCTGGACAGAGATATTCTCCAAGATATCAACTTTCAACCGTAAAACATGGCGGTGGATCAATAATGGTGTGGGGTAAGGAACGATATGTTTAAAAAAAATTATTGCTTTTACGTCACGTATTTACAGATGCGTTTTCCCGTGATGGGGTAGGTCCCTTAACTCAAATCGAAGGAAAAATGGACGCCAAGAAGTACTGTGAAATCCTTGGAGAACACATGCTTCCTCATCTGTGGGAAAAAATGCTTCCTGGTAGCATATTCCAACAGGATAACGATCCAAAGCACTCAAGTCGCTTAGCTCGAAACTTTTTAAGCGATGATGTCAATGTTATGGATTGGCCATCACAGTCTCCCGATCTAAACCCCATAGAAAATCTATGGGAGCTATTAGATCGGGAAGTTAAGAGGAAACATCCGTCAAATAAGAGGCAATTAGAAGAAATTTTGAAAAGTGAATGGGAGAAAATATCCATTAACACATTAATAGCTTTAGTCGAAGAAGGCATAGGCCTTCTAGGTTGCAAGAAGTCATAAAAAATAAGGGCTACGCCACTAAATATTAATTTTAAGATTTTTTTTTTTGTAAGAATTACTATTTAATTTAAATAAACACATTAAAATTTATGCTGTTGCATTTTTATTGCGCCTATGAAATTCGCACTCTTTTTAATAAATGACAAAATAATATTTCATTAATTAAAATTAATTTACATAACGTTATTGATAATGGGTATCTATAACTGTAGGGATTAATAACCCAAAGAAATATTTTGAACTGGTCACCATTTTTTTTTAAATTATCGCACTTAAAGATAATTTTACCCAACGTTGCATTTTTTGTGCTCGCTACTGTATGTCGTGTAATGCGTAAAAGGCTCTATTAAATGTTGTTTATGGAAATAGTTTTTGCTTAAAGACAACGTTAAATAATCTATAAAAATAAAAACAGAAATAAAATATAAAATAAAACGCTTTAAATAATATTTGTAACGTGCTTGTAAAAACCCATTTTCCACAGTTTTTAACAACGAGGTTAACTTTGCTTTTCTATTCCACCAAATGCCTGTTGGACGCCAAAACTTAACTTAAACCCACATTTGACGGTTATTGTAGAGGAAAACCCCGCATTGCATTTGAATATTCAACCAGAATAACCAAAACAAGCCAAACTAAGATGATGCCAAACAAAAAAAAAAATAGGAGACAAAATCCACTGTCATCGAGCCAAGAGTAATAAAAAAAACTAAACAAACAAACGAACGAATGAATAGAGCAAGCAGAAGAAATTTCAACAACAAAATCACAAATAAAATTGGTGACAACGACAATTGACAAGAAAAACATGAATAAAAAGGGCCAGAAAACACACTTAGCAACAAACAGCGCATAAAAAAAAATCTCATAAAATAGTGGGAATTGAGAAATCCACTGTGATATAGCCCTACAGCCATGATGGCAACAAGAAATTAAAATGGGGAAATGAAATAAAAAAAAATATTCAACGAGTTGGCTTGGTTTCGCCTGGATTGGATTGGATTGGCTTGGATTCGTAAGCCAAAACAATTGAAAATTAAACTGAGATTGTGTTATAGAAACAACAGAATCAACAGAAATCAAAAATTAAAAATTCACATCAATTAAGCAAATTTAAGTCAATTATCGAGTGCCAAACAGCAATAGTTGAATGTACACAGGATGCCGTCACTGTACGAAAGTGTGTCAAAGTAATTTCAAAGTATTGGAAAGAAGCTTCAAATCCTTTTCGTAGACAATGATAGTAAGGAAAGGAATATGGAAGCATTTGTAATCTAATTACTGGGAAAACGTCCAGGACTTTAACTTTAAGTTCCTAGAACGCTTTCGTAGTCTTGACAGGAAAACTTTACGTTTCGTTTAAAATTAATCAAATTGTCATTTTATAGCAAACCCGATCTCTAATGGTCTCTGACTAAAATATTTTAAACCAAACATTTCGCCATTTCTAGAGCTCCATAATGTTGGCCCACAAAGGAAGTCTGTAAACATGTCCCGTCATGAAGTATGATACGTAACGAAACATACAAAATTGGTCATTAGAACACTTCAAGCTGGATTGCGACCTAGCTTCTCACACTACTTATGTTATGTATTTATTTGATATACGAGTGCTGGGACCTAAAGCTACGAATGAGACATTTTTGTAAAAGTTTTCATGGCAATTTTATTTACTTTGCGAATTTTTGCTAGAAATATAATGAGAGGAAGTCGCCGAAGAAATATTTGTTCTTCGTTTTAACGTTTGACATGGAATTTAAGTCGTGGGCACAGGTCTAATAACTAAAATTTACGTTTATCACGCTATATTCACTACTATTCATTATCTGAACCGCATCTTTGTAACTATTCCAGGAGTAATTAGCTTTTCTGAAGACTAATATAGTCTAGTAATATTGAAGATGTCTGTCCTGTGGTTCGAACTGTGGACTCACCTCAATACAGCAACTTTGCTTTCGAAAATACTGCCTATATACTCAGTCTCAGAGAGAGTGAGAGAGAGAGTGAAAGAGAGAGAGAGTGAAAGAGAGAGAGAGAGTGAAAGAGAGCGAACGAGAGTGCGAAAAAGAGAAAAAGACAGCGTGAGAGAGACAGGCAGTGAACATGCATCACAGAGCTTCTGAAACCTTTAATATTAAGAGATTAGATTGCTTATAAGACTATTTGTTTTTATGCTAGTTAAGTTTGGCCGTGTTACATAAGTCTGGGGAAAATCATTTCCAAATCTGGCGACCACTATTTGAGATCAAAATGTAGCATGAGCAGTCGCATGAACGATTAGCACTTGAGGTAATGTAAGAGAAATTCCTTGAACTGCAGGAATAATTTACAAAGAACGGACCTACTGACCGTCTTTAAAAAGAAGCAAAAATCAAGCGTTGCTATTACAATATTTTTAAGGTCAGCTTATTAGGCATGAGCCAGTGGTTCAAACCACCAGCTCAGACATCTGAAATGAAACGAGCAATTTTGTGGCAAAAACTCAGAGAGCAGGTAAAAGGGACATGAAAAGATTCTCCAAAAATTTGTCATTCAAGGTCCTGCAACTAATGAATAAAATTAACACACACAACATGTGAGGTGTAATCCTAACTAAAAAGGTTGTAATGACCAATTGAGTAAGTAACGGGTGATTTTTTCGGTATTATCTTTTTGGCAATACTGGTTTAAACAACTCACGCATGTTTCGTGTTTTGTTTCACTGTCAAACATCTTCAGTTTGGTCTATAATTTAACCATGAATCGTCTTACAAACGAACAATGCTTGCAAATCATTGAATTTTATTATCAAAATGCGTGCTCTGGAAAGTTGGCCGAAGATCCACTTCTTTATCGAAAAATTGTGTTCAGGAAATAAACAAAATTTTCGATTTTGGAGTGAAGATCAGCCAGAAGCAATGTAAAAGCTACCAATGCATCTAGAAAAACTTACAGTCTGGTGCGGTTTATGGAATGGTGGCATCATTGGAGCGTATTTCTTTAAATATGCTGCGTATCGTAAAGTAACTGTGAATGATGAGCGCTACCGTGAAATGATATCCAATTTTTGTTTTGCCCAAAATGCAAGAGCTTGACTTGCACGACATGTGGATTCAACAAGACGGTGCCACCTGCCATACAGCACGCCTAACAATGGATTTAATGAGAGGCGAGTTCGGTGAACATTTTATTTCACGTGCGGGACCGGTCAATTGGCCGCCAAGATCGTGCGATTTAACGCCTTCAAAATATTTTTTGTGGGGCTATGTTAAAGCTGATGTCTATACAGACAAGATCGCTTCATTTGACAACATTGGAGCATTTATTCGTGAGATACCGGCCGAAATGTTGGAAAGAGTATGCCAAAATTGGACTAAGTGGAGCAGTCGCAGCCAGCATTTGCATGAAATAATTTTCAAACATTAAATTATTTGGATTTCATGGAATTTTCTGAATTTTATGCGATTTCTTTATTATTTAAAAAAGGCGTTTATGTAAAGAAAATTGATTTTAAGCAAGACAATGGATTAGTTCTCATATTTACAATTACAGTAGAACTTCTATAAATTGAATGGATTCAAATAAAGATTTCATGCATTTTTCTGAATTTTATGCGATTTTTTTTTGAAAAATTTTCCTATAGCTTTAAAAAAATCACCCATTATTTAATAAAGGCGTTTAAGTAAAGAAAATTGATTTTAAGCAAGACAATGGATTAGTTCTCATATTTACAATTACAGTAGAACTTTTATAAATTGAATCACCATTATCCAGAAAAAAAACTTCAATTTATGGAAACTTCAAGTTGAAGAAGCAAAATCTGATAGAATTTTTCTCCAAGATGCTGTTGCTGTACAAAATTCAAGTAATAGAAGTTCATATTACAGAGGTTCGACTGTAATTGATTTCGTTTTCGCGGCTTATTTTCTACTTTCAAGCCTAAAGTAATGGCTGGATTGTCTAAACTTTGCCGGCAATGAAAATGAAATGCATTCTGAACTTCGACATTTTGAAAAGGCCACAAAATAATAACAAAATGGCGGCATTTTTTTTTTCTTTAACATATTTTGTCTATTCAAACCACAGTGCTTCCGCAAGCAATTTTGTGTGTCAATTTTAATTTTATTTTATTCGTGTTTTGCTGATGATTTAAAATTTTGTAAATCCACACAAATTATGGCCAGTAACTAAAACAAGTTTCTTTTGTTTTATTTTGTTTTTTATTTTTTAATTTATAATTCCTATGAATTTTAAAATTTTTTTATTATTTTTTGTTTTCTTTCTTTTCCATTTGTCTTCCAGCAATCTTTACTTATTTAAGCGTCATTAATTAATAAGAGAATGTAAAGAAATCAATAGAGACACACGTTAACAATTCATTTAAGAAAAAAGATACAAAAAAAAAACAGGTATTTTGTTATATCTTTAAGATAAAAAACACATACAACAGATACAAGCTACAGTAGCAATCATATTACACTAGGCAACAGAAATGATTAAATAATACGATTCTAAACAAAGATTTTTTTTTCTTCTTCTTCAAATTTTATTTTCATTTCTTAGCATATGTTGAGGAGAGAATTGAAATTAAAGTGTGTGTGTTGAATAAATACGTACGTACATGCATATATAACAAGAATACATACAGTGAGTAATAAAAGTAAATGGCCATTAAGAGTTTATAGCTTAATTATGGGGATATTGTGGTATTACCACCTCAGTGTAGGGTATTAAACGTCTGTCCCTGAGCGAAGAACCCTTTTTAATGGCAATGCCCCGTTGTGCTTTGGCAACATTGTCTACCAAAGCATTGCCAGTGTACTGGTAATTGAATTTATTTTGGCACTTATCGCCTGTACGCTCAATTTGTGCATGCGATTGTTTTAAAACCTGTTGATGTAGGAAATCTGTGCCGCCACCGCCACCACTAACGCCTGGTTCACACTTCCCATTGCTATCGCATCTTGTAATGAGGCGCTTATAGGGACGGGGATTGCCATTTATTTGCTTGTATGGATATACATCGAGCTGGGAGGCTTCCGATTGTGAAACGTACTTTTGATTATTCACCAAATCGTTGAGTAGAACATTGGCATTAGGCAGATTATTGTTGTTGTTGTTATTGTTCAGCGGCTGTTGCAAATAGTGTTGGTATAGGTCTTCGGGCGATAATAAAGAATTGTATTGTTGTTGTTGCTGTTGCTGCTGTTGATTCAATTGTTGTTGCTGGTATTGTTGTTGTTGATTCTGTTGTAGCTGTAATTGCTGTTGATTCAATTGATAGTGGGCATTATTACTATTGTAAGCAATTGCTTGGTTGACTGGCGCTGAGGCCACTGCATTTGTATGCTGCTGTAGATTTACTGGAATATTCTGGTCAGTATTATGAAACGGTGTCTGTAAATTGCCATAAAATCTAAGATTGGGTGAAGTATTGCCACCGTGTTGTTGATAAGCTGGCAGATATTGTCTTCCGGGCAACGGCTGCTGTGTTAAATGCAATCTGGCTTCATAGATTTTCCTAGAGCCTGACATCGTCACCTCATACTCTTTGTTGTTAAAACCCTTAATGACAGTAGTTTGTGGCTTATCCTCATAACTGAAAGGCTGTTCCGGCCTATCATAGTGGTACTCACGGCCGTATATTACCGTTGCCACACATAAAATCTAAAGAAAAGGAATTTTTAAACAATTTTTTTCCATTAATTTTCATAACACCATCCATCCATCCATACATACCAGCAATAAAGTTTTCATATTTTTTCTACAAATTTGTTGCGCTTATGATTTTTATTGTTTGTAACACTTTCGTTGCTAAAGTTCAAATGCTAGAAAGGGTTTGTTTGCGTTGTGAATGAAACTCATCATCGTAACTCAGCTTAATGTCTCTCCATTAATAGTCACAACATAGTATTGCATTAAACATTCACATTCTTATAAAATGCCATCGTAAAGTTAAAAATAAAAATATTTTAATAACTAACAGGTAAACAGAGGTAAAAGAGGCCACCAGCCAACCAACCAACCAATGGCCGTGCGTGAAACGAAATGCTGCTGCAAGAAATTTCTCAACATTAAAAAGTGATTTACGATACCATCTTTTTGGCCAAAACTAATCAACAATAACTACGTATTATTATGTTTTTTTTTAATGATTGATGATTTAACATTCAATAAAAAATCGCTGAAAACTATTGAAAACCATTATGAAAGTATGGCAACAATGTTGTAAAGTTTCAATAATTCCAATGCAAGCCATACCATGCCATACCATCATCATAAAAGAAGTTATTTTTCAATTCAAAAATGTGTGTTACTAGATTAACATCATATATATTATTTCTAAAGCAATTTTTTTTTGTCGGTTGCAAATATCTCCCAACACCGCATCAAATTTAATGAATGATATCTCATTTTAAAGCTTTATCTAACACTAATGGAAAAATAATTAGAAATTGAAAAATTAATATTTTCATTGATAAAAATTTATATTTTATATAGAACTGCATAATAATACTGTTGTCATTATGATTATATGTTTCTGTTCAAGTGTGCTAATTAAAGCGACCCTGTGCTTAATAGTAATGCAGTTCTACGAATATAGTAGGTATTAAAATCCATTCTGGCAATACGCGATTTACTATTATGCCG
>JABZEU010000056.1:0-14441 GCA_014635995.1 Sarcophaga peregrina
GGTAAATATACCTAACCGCACCACACACCACAAATGAAGTTGTCACATCCTCCGGTGTGGAGTCCTCACCTACTAAATCCCCCCTCCCCCCTCGTCTGTTGCGGTACTGTTGTTGTTATTGTGGACTGTGTTGTATTGTGGACTGTTGTGGTA
Organism: Sarcophaga peregrina; assembly: GCA_014635995.1. NCBI lineage: Eukaryota > Metazoa > Arthropoda > Insecta > Diptera > Sarcophagidae > Sarcophaga > Sarcophaga peregrina. Next base: position 154 of record JABZEU010000056.1, read on the forward strand.
TTTTGGACTGTTGTGGTATTGTGAACTGTTATGGTATTACTTCGTAGAGGAATTCTTTTGGCTCTTTGGCCCCTGCGTGCTTTGGCAATCCGTGTCCGGCTTGCGTATCGGAAGTTGAGGACACTTCAAATTGTCTCCACTATTCCTTTCGTCTAGATTCTCGTCCAGGATTTCATTTGACACCTGTGCCAGTGTCATCCATGCCGACGTGCCATGCCATGTTCTGCAGTCTCAAGATATTTCTTCTTCATTCTTAGAATGCGCTCCACGTTATTCATCACTGAGGCCTAATTCTCTCTACTCGCAATCATAACCCCGATAATGTTAGCGGCTGTGATTGTTCCAACTGTTGACGTCAGTGCAGACCGATAGCTCTGCCAGCGTGGACATCTGAAAACCGTGTGCTCAGCATAGTCAATTACTTCTCCCTCCTTGTAAAGAAAGTAAGGGAAGGCGGTCTTGCCCTTTCTGTGCAGATATTTCCTAAAATATCCGTGACCCGATAGCATCTATCCATAACCTATAGTTCGTTTACCTGTGATGTTTCCTTTTAACATGTTGCGATTCTCCAAATGCTGTTGGATGTCAGTAAAGATGACCCTTTGTCCAGTAATTGATAAGTCCATTCTTTTATAATAGAATTTCAATATTAAACTTGAAGCGATTTCAATTCAATTCTAGACGGCATTCTAAACGCTTAAGATTCTACATTTAAAGAATTAGAATGGAAATCGCTTCAAGCTTTCTAAATGATTGCCATTCTCTGCGGATTTCTTGATCAGTCTACTGCATGATTTAAATATCCTCCTAGTGTAACTACCTCTCTCAGGAAATAAGAAAGTTAGGCTAATCTTCTGCTCTTACATCTGGGTACTTAAAATCGAATCTGGTCTCTTTCTCTATCCTTCACTTCTTCCGAACCCTTATGAACATTTGGTTGTTCCTACCCGTTCATACATTTCTTTTCTGTTTTCTAACAAACTGCATGCACGAGTTGTAACAAGTTGATGTGCAGATGGCGCTGTCGTGGTTTATAAAGTATCAACGTTTTATGCCCTTTTCTTTCGAATGGTGACGGCGGCCGGCAGTGGGATGTGAAAAGTTTAAAGGAGTGAACTCATGTAAAAATATTGTTGTTGCTATTGTCGCTGTTAAAGCAAATTGTTTATTGTTGTTGTTGTTGTTGTTTATAATAAAAATAAATAAAATCATGATGAAAAAGTGTAGAGAATAAATAACAAGAATGGCGGCAAGTACGTATGTGTGAATGTGGCTCGTGAGCAATTTCATGGTTTTATGGGTTTTGAAAACTTTTTTTTTGCTGCTGTCGCAAAAATTGGAGTCCTTTTTAGAGAGTGTACCATAGAGTATGGCTTTTAAAATTTGGCTTTTAACTGTTTGTGTAGAAAAAAATGAACAAAAAAAAAACCGGAAGAAAGAGAAAGATTCTCCAAAATTAATTGAATATGAATGCGCCGCAGCGCAAAACTATTCCGAAAAAAAAATGGTTAACAAAACCGGAAAAAAGTGTAACAATTGTTTGAATCCCCCCCCCCCCCCCCCCCCCCCCCCCCAAAAAAAAAAAAACGAAAACAAAAAAAGCAACAAAAATTTTTTTTGATTGAAATTAAAAATCAAAATTGTTTCTCAAAATCACTCTCTTAGAAAAACTGCAACAATATGCCACCAAATTAAGCATTTCTTCTTCAGTCGCATAAGTAAAAACTCTTCATGGGAATGTTGCAAAAGCTTTACAAACAAACACATGGACAGGAAATGAAAGAAAAAAATCAAAAAAAAAATTTTTTTTCTTTCACAACAAGTTAAAACTCATTTCCGTTTTAAGCATGAAAATTTTGTTGCCAAAATAAAACAACAACAACAATAACAACAACGAAAATATAATAAAAATCAAATTATAACTTTTTAAAACATAATAAAGTGTTAAAAACACGCGATTACGTTATGGGGCCCTTAACATTATGTTCAACGCCAACTCCTCTCCTCTATGTACAAAGGCCACCAAGTAAGAGAAATGGCGATGGGAAAAAAGTTGTTGACAAATTTATTTAACACGCGATGTAAAGACAATTTACTTCCATTACCAGAAATTTTATTTGGCACGAGAAATTGTTGCGTTTTGTTCGCACTGTCTTTGCTTTGTAAGCGATCCCTTTTTACAAATCAATTATCCTCGCAAAAGTGTAAAAGTTGAAAATCGTGTTGTTACACTTGAGACTTTTTGGTTTTTTTTTCCACAGTTTTTTTTAATAAAAATTTCTTCATTTATAATGCTTCAAGAGATAAAGAAATACAAAATATTACCGTAGATTTGTTTTTTATTTATTGCAGCGTCTTATAGCTCTGGGTGGTATTTATTGTTAAAGTTTAGCAATAAAAATTAATACACTGAATAACAAGGCATAAAAAAATCTTACAAAAAATGGGTTTTTCCTTATACATAAGGCCTCTATAGGCCCCTTTAATTTTGGAAATCGTCTGAAAACAACAAGCTTGCATTAGAACTTACTTACTTAATTGGCCATAACAACCCGATTAACGGATTTCGGCTTGCCGCAACATATCCTTCCAGGCGCCTCTGCTTTGATTAGAACTCCCTACGAAAAAGAGGTCCCACTTAGGCCAACATTTAGTTTCATTGTGATACCACAATTATTTCTATCTGCAATTCAACGATTTCCTATAGAAAACCATCACGAGGTCAAAATAAAATCTTGTCTTCTCCTCTTCAGACCCACACTGCTTTTGCAGCTGTCCTTCCAAAAGGGAAATACCCAGCAAGGATCGCTTTTATGCTTTGGATGGCCTAACTATTTAAGAACAGAACTGGTTCACACTGCTGTTACAACTGTCCTGCCAAAAGGACAATATCCAGCAAGGATCGTTTTTGTGCTATGAATAGCGAAACTATTTAAGGATAGTACTCGATCAGTTCTTTTCTTATCCATACCTATCCAGCAGAGTCTGGAAATATTGCACGTAACTTCCTGCTGCCAACGAAATTGAAGCTCCCATTAACCCAAGTGTTCAATTTTACCGAAACTGTGGTCATATGGTTAGGTTAGGTTAGAGGACGTCTACTTGTCAATTCTGACAAGTACAGTAAACGGTGGTCGAATTGACCCATTGTACAACATCCTACCTTCTCACAGCACTTATGTTGTGTGTGTTAATTTTATACAGTTTAAAGTCGACTCCGAACGACAGATTTTTGAGAAACTTTTCATGGCAATTTTATTTACTCTCAGAGTTTTTGCCAGAAATCTGCTGAGAGGTAATCGTCGAAAAAATACTTTTTGTATTTTGTTTTGATGTCTAGCCTGGTGTTCGAACCCTGGTTTAACGTCTAATAAGCAAACACAGTTTCTACTAGACTAGGGCGACTTCAGATTTTCAATAGAAATTTAAGAAATAAATAATAAGGAGCTTTGATGCAAATGGTAGCCAAAAATAGAATACTTGACATGCATTCTTCTTTTAAAGAATTTTTTCCTATTTTTAAATTCTAATAGATTTTAAAAATTGAGAACTTGTTCATCTTTTCTTTTTTATTTTTTCGGTTTTTAAGATCATAATCAAAGAAAATACTCCAGCACGTACGAAAATCATTTTAATTTGTCAAGAAAAAAAAAGAACCCCTTCAAGAGCAGCAATCATAATCAAATAAAATCCAAAATAATGCACAATGAACATGCAATAAACACATGTACACATGCACACACACACACACTTTGACTTTTTACTCATACTATTTCGTTATGAAATCAACTGACAAAAGGAGAGAGACAAGCACAAATCTATAATCAACACAATTAAGCTCTTTTTAACCTCATAAAATAACAAAATTGTCATTGTATGTCTTAAGTGGATTTACCACAAGTTTACAGTAGCAGTAGTAGCAATAACAACAACAGCAACAACAATAGCAATAATAAAATATCTCTATAAATTAAACAGATACACATATACACATACACACATAGAACGTTGTATAAACAAACATCATATAATATATTTGGAAAATTCATGACACTGCATTACATTTACTGCAATTGCAGCAAAATCAAATATACAACAACAACAGCAACAACAATAACAATAAATGTTTAGAAAGCACATAATAGCAGCAAAATATTAAAGAAGGAAGAGAATATAATAAACGTTATACTCTTGAACCCTCAATATAAACTAACTCGTTTCAACTCTTCGTTTTTTCGAACCCTCTCTCTAGCTCTAGCTCTCGCTTTCTCTCTCTCTTTGTTAGCTAAACACCAATGTACGTACACATAAATAAACACAATCATGTGAACATTATAAAGTAAAGCATAAGTGGAAGGCAATAGCTTACACACACACACATATATGCACGTGCGTTTCTTTATAAACGTGAGTGTATATTGACAATCCTTACCCACATACATTACGCATCAGAGAATGCAGACACATAGCCAAATACTCACTCACATACATTTGGTTTTCTGTGCTAAACAAGATTTCATTTCATTTTTTGTTTACTTTAATACAATATACATGTTTTGTTGTTGTTCTTATTGTTGGTGTATTAGAAAATACCCACTGGTACGGAGTGTATTGTATGTGCAATTTGTATTGTGGGTTACACATGAAATTGAACTTTTGGGTTAAAGATACATAAACTGCAAGTGAGTACACATAAATAAATACCGTTACACAACGGAAATAACACAGGAATATTTGTAAAACAATTTCCGCATGGGTGTGATATTTAAGAGATTCCTGGGGTATATTGGAAAAATGAATTTTATTATGATTTTTTTTTGTTTTTTTTTTATGAAAAAAAAATATGAAATATTTTGAAAAATATTTCTTGCAAAGCTTAATTCTTTGGTTGAAGCAAATATTAAATAACCTTTTGCACTTGGCCTCACTTCTATGATACACTGTTACATCAAAAGTTAGTTTGCAGTGCTTACTTTGAAGTATTTAACGATGAATTGTGAAAACGAAATTAATTATTTCTCAGTAAAAATAAAACAAACGTTTTGTGGGAATATCTAGTAGAACGACTGAGTGCAGCCTCATCGACGGAATTGCAGATGCGTCTAAGCCATGCTCATAAAATCAACAACATAATAAGCAACAGAATACTCAACAAAATGAGCCATTCCGTCCATGTACCCCATGTTTGGAAATCGTCAAACTAACTGTTTTACTAAGAAGGCAAATACATTCCGTGTGTTCAAATTGGATTTAGACGAAAGCACATTATAATCAAAGCAGCCGCATTGACCGGTAAGCATAATTTTGTAATAGTCCGTTTTGGTGATCATCCCAGATATTGAATAATGCCATTATGGCTACATTTTACGCCTAATATGTCTACTTTAATCCAGCAAAAATTTTAAATAAATAAAACCGCTTACGTTAGCGAATCTGAGACTATGTAGACCAGACATCAGCAAGAAGTATTCAAAACGATGAGTAGATTCGAGTCATACTTATGATTTCTGATACTTATACGGATTCATACTTATTTTAATATGATACTTATAGTACTCATACTCAGTTAAAAGTACTCGTCATACTCATGCAAAATGCATGATGTTGTTGATTTCGACTCGTCTCTACTTAACATTTACTTGAAGCACAAAATAAGTGTGATTCCCATACGAACAATGCAATACTCACAAGAAGATTGTGTATATGCTTTGCTTGTTGTCTTTGTTTTTTCTTTCTTCTTTGTTTGCACGTGCCACAACAACAACTAAGAGTGTAAATTTTGTCGAATGATTCGAATCACTCGAATCTTTTAGATGTATTATAAGTATTCTTCTAAATTTGAGAAGCAGAATGAGTAGGTGTATGAATGAAACACATTTCGCATGTTGTGAGTTTGATGTCAACGATGTACTCATACTCATTGCACGAATGAATCAGAGTAGTTGAATTTTAATTCTGTTGATTCACTCGTACTCAAAATTGCATGAGTACTTGTGAGTAGTGAAAAAACGATTCATTTAGCACATTTAGGATAAATTCTTGGAATATGTATACCAGTAGTCAATTATAAACCAACATTCGCTACCGATACCGGTTACCCAAACATCCGTTTTCGCATGCAAAAAATGCAGTTCTAGACTTAGTAAAGCAATGAAAAATTGTATTCGTATTAAATAGGGAATCCTGGTTATTTGATTTGAGAAACTAACAAAGATTTGTGATTTTAACATGTATAATGTAATGTGGAATAAAAGAATGTTAACAGCGTTTTATTAATAGAAAGTTAGTCCTAAGTTTGGATTTTGTAACCGAAAGTGCTGTCTAAGCTTTATACATAGAATGAAATCAAAGCCTCTTAAAAATTTGAAAGCGTGGACAAATATTCCACAAGAATGTGAAGAACTGACTAAAATGTCCTTTATATTGATCTTTGCATTCTCAATAGTCTTCGAACAGTAAAACATATTATTTTATAGACAATTTAGTTAAGCTGAACTATTTTTTTTCCTTCCTATTAACCACATTTTTAATTGATTTGATATTTGACTTTTTGAAACTATTTAAACTGACATCAATTGTGTGGTTTCACTCATTTCGTTTTCGTTTTACAACAAAATTTTTGGCTCGCGCTTGAGAATTCTTTTTAAAAATAAAATTCTTTTTAATTAATTTTCACTTATCATGTTACAAGCAACCTCAAAAACCATTATTGCTAACCACGACAGTTTTTTCTATTATTTTTTTTCTCTTGTCTATTCTTTTCTTTACTATTTATTATCCTATCCCAGTAGGTTCTTTGTAATATGACTTGCCTGTATTGAAATCTCTGATGTTGTCGTAGTAAGTGTAACAAACTAGAGTAAAGAAAAAGCCTGCTTAGGACACAAAACACAAAAGAAGAAATTGTAGACATTTTCTTCAATATGAAATACCATTTGAAATACCACAGACACTAAATGAAAAGTGGTCGTTTTATAGAGGATACTTAAAGGCATTATTATTAATTTAATATTGTATAGTTTCTTAGTAGAGGCAGATAAAATTTAAAACTTTATTTAAATGCTCTTTAAATAATTCCTATGTGAGAAATAAAATGAAATATTTCTTCTAAACCCTTGTAGTTTTTTTTTTTCTTCAGAAAAAGAACAACTTGAATAAACCGCATTGCCTTAACTTTCAAATTAAAACACACAAAACCTCTGTAAAGAAAGTCAACAAAAATATTTGCCAGACAAGTAAACAATTCAAAGGCAAATATGACAATGTCTTTGCAGTTAAATCAACAAAAAAAAACAGAAATAAAATTTTACGATATTTAATATTAAATTTGTTTAAAAATTTATGAAAAAGATATTAAAGAAATATTTTAAAAATTAAAAAAACTGTGTGGACTAACTACAGTAGTAGTAACGGAGACGTATACGTAATATTCTATACCTACTGCCCTTCAATAATATTCACCATACGTTGCAGTGGCTAAAAATGCATAACCATCAAGAATGATAAACTAAAGATTACGCCATCACGCACACAAAATTAAAACTTCTGCGCATCTTAAATCAATGACGTCACGCAAATTGTGTTCCTATTGGCTAATGCTATTGTAAGTTATATTGCAGGACTGCCAACTACTTTCACGAGTGCACACATTTTTCAGAAGAAATGTTAATTTTCACATATGAAAAAGCCTTGGAAACCTTTAAAATAGTCCAATTACGTCATCTAACGGGAAATCATGCGCAAGGCGTAATCTTTAGTTTATCATTTTTGCATAGCCGTATGTACAAAGATTTGTCCAGATATTAAACGATTATGAAACCATTTTATAATTTTATTAAGAATATAAATTTATTGTCTTTAAAAAAGCCGTTATTGACATATCCTTTTAAATAAAATGAAGAATAAAAGTTAGGTCTGGTAATAATTGCTTATCCCTGCGCTATATTATAAAAGAAAAAAAAATCCTGAATGCGGTTTTCATTCTTAAACATCTTCGACAACAAAAGGAAGAAAGAAAATTTCATCACAGGGTTAAGCGCTTGACCAAAAATTTAGGATTCGAGAGAACACCAAGGAACATCTAATCGGCATAGTTCAACTTTTTGTTGACGATAAGGCAGTCGTGAAAAGTTTCTCAAAAATCTGTCGTTCGGAGTCAACATTTAAACTGTAGGTCCCGTCCCACCACTCATGTATAAAATTAACACGCACACAATATAAATGGTGTGAGAAGCTAGGCTGTTAACCTGACTGAATTTTTAATGATCAATAAAGTATTTATGTATGTATGTCTTCACCAGTCCTATAAAAAATTACTTTTATGTTACAATCTCTAAGCTGCAGGTCCATCAAGTTCAGAAAAGATATATCCGAACCTCTTGCGACATTTCAAGCAACCAGCAAATAACAACGGTGTTGGCTTATTAAACGTAAGGCCACGGTTGAAATCTCAAATTAGATAACTCCAATAAATCGAAATTGGAAAGAATATTTCTTTATAGCAAAACCTCTGAGAGTAAATAGAAAAATTGTCATGAAAAGTTTCTCAAAAATCAATCGCTCTTGCCATTCAGGTATAAAATTAACGCTCACCATACAAGTGGTTTGACAAACAAGGTCGTAATCCTGACTAAAACGTTGTAATTACTAACTACTTATATATGTAGTTGTAAAATATAGCTTCAGCTAGTAAAAGTCGAACAGAAAACCTTCCAAATAGCTGGCAACAATTCACTTTATAATAAGACTCTCAGCGGAGAATAAATTCAAATACAAAATCGAGTTGCATATCCGTGTATATAAAGTCTCCTACCTTTTTAAGGAATATTCACAATACTATGAAACAAAATAGACGTACATACATATGTAGGGTACTTACTAGGGATGCCAATCGGAAAATCCCGAATCTCAAAATTCCGGGATTTTCGGGATTCACAAAGTCCCGAATCCTGGGATTTTTATAATCTTGTCCCGGGATTTTTCGGGATTGTGGATTCATATGTATTTTGACCCTACAAAAGGTCCTGAAAAAAATTACTTCGATAATAGCTTCTCAGATGAGGAAAACTCCACTTCCAGTGATAAAAAACTATTTGATGACTGTCCAAAGAAATAATTTTATTTACATCAGGAGGTGTGGTAGAGGTGAATATTTACAAGCTGCACACAGCTATCTTGGAACTATTTTATCAACAAATGTTGATTGCGAGAAGTGTTTTTCAACGGCAGCGTATGTTGACAACAAAATTCGTTCAAGCCTTTCAGATCAGAAGTTTTTTTCGAATTCAAAGAATTTTCTTAAAACTAATGCTGTTTTTATATTATATTTTTAATGATAGATAATTCTGATATACATAATTGGAATACAAATGATTTTGTTAGCGAAATATTTTTATTATTAAGAGAAAATCGCGATTTTTAACGTGATTTTTCGAGGTTTTTGGATTCCGAATTATCCCGAAATATCCCGGGTTTTCGGGATTGGGATTTACAAAATCCCGAATCCTGGAATTTTTAAAAATCGAACCCGTTTGGCATCCCTAGTACTTACTGTATGTATAAAATCCTATTTAATGTCAAAACTAAATAACAACGAAATTCCTTTAAAATGAAGTCAAACAATAGAAGACCAAACAAATACTGAAACATGTTGCCAACATGTGCATAGAAGACAAACAAATACAAGACAACTGAACTGCAGCAATTGACTTTATTTTATGGGAATAAAAAAACAACAACAACAACAAACATACAAAAACAATCTAAACACTAAAATATCTTTAAAAAGAAAAACATTTCAAGATACAAAGACATGAACAGCTTTATTGGTATTATATTGTGGCAGAAAAGGCATAGCTGGCGGGGGTTCTGCAATGCAACATATTTATTTGTATGAGGCATGCACAAACAAAACATGTTGCAATTTGTTTACAAGTTAAATAATTTTTTTTCTTCTTTTCTTTTTATATTGTATGGAATTCCATGGATGTTACTGGTGTAACTGGAGGAAAGCATAGATAAAATGTTTAAATAAATTTAAATATTTTAAAACAAAAAAAAGAAGGAAAAACACAGACAGCCTAAGTTATTTTGTTTTGTAGTGCAAGAAAGAGGGTTAGTTATTGGTAAAAAGCAACACACTACGAGTACATAAAGTGAATGACCTTAATTGGAAATGAAACGCTTTAAAGGGGCTTAAAATAATGTAAAAACAAGAAAGGAAATAGAGAAATATGTTTCAGAAAGACTTTCTAAATAAAAAAAATTCTAATAAAATGCCTACTACCACATTTCTTTATCTTTTATCCTTAAGCTTAATCTTATTTTTTCGAAGACAGAGATCCATAAACAGGTTGTTGCGCTTACAGTTTTATGCGCTTACTTTGAAGTATTTAACGGTGAATTGTGAAAAAGAAATTAATTTCTCCAGTAAAAATTAAAAAAAAACGTGTTATTGGAACATTTAGTAGCACGACTGACTGCAACCTGATCGATGGAATTACAGATGCGTAATATTCAAAGGATCTAAACCATGCTCGTAAAATCAACAACATAATAAGCAACAAAATACTCAACAAAATGAGCCATTCCGTACATGTACCCCATGTTTGGAAATCGTCAATCTAACTGTTTTACTGTGAAGACAAATATATTCTGTGTGTTCAAATTGGATTTAGAAGAAAACACATTATAATCTTAGCAGCTACGTTGACCGGTAAGTATAATTTTGTAATAGTCCGCTCTGGTGATCATCCCCAGATATTGGATAATGCCATTATGGCTAGATTTTATACCGAATATGCCTACCTTAAACAAATAAAACCGATTACGTTAGCGACTCTGAGACTATGTAGACCAGAGATCAGCAACGAGTATTCAAAACGATGGGTAGATTCGAGTCATACTTATAATTTCAGATATTTATACGCGTTCATATCTTATTTTTTCGAAGACAGACATTCATAAACACTTTGTTGTTGTTGTTGAATTAAAAAAAGTACTTTATTTAAAATAAAAAGTATTAAAAAGAAAACTAAATCCTTTAATTATGTGCCTTCTTTTCAAGTTTCTCTTTTTCTTCATTTAATGTATGACAATCATCCCTTTTCTTAAGGACCTTTCCAGAAAAGTAATTTTATGCAAATGCAACAAAGAGAACAACACCAACAATACCAGTTTATTAGCATCAATTGTTTGTTTATGTAGTTGCGCAAAAAGGATAATTTTATAATACCTTTCCTGTCGTAAAGGACTATGGAATGAGTTTATAGGAAAGAGTTATAAAATGAGAATGACTGTGGCAGGAGCTTATAAGACATTTTTTTATGATGCAGTAGTTTTAATGAACTGTGGGCTTAAAAAAGTTAATCATGTAATTTTTATTAAATTTGAAATGGCCAAGAAATGATCGGTTCTAGCTTTCTATGGGTGACATACATATATACGTGCCTATCGGGATCAGTTTTTCCGATATATAAAATACATAGATAAAGATTAATTTTAAAGCCAACAAAAAAAATTTTGAGTAACGTTTTAGTTTCTCTATGGGTCCTTCCACTAATAGATAAAATTCTCACATACTATAGGGTCTGCCAAATAACTTTTTTTTTTGAAAATGCTTTAAAAAAAAACTACTGAATATTTTCTCAAATTTCTTTTTTTATTTGAAAGTACAATCCTTCCAGTTAATAATGGAAAATAATTGCATTCAAACAGCTGCCTCGGCTGGCCATACAGTCCAATTTTTAAGCACATTATTGATTGTGTCCAGCTGTATTTCACCAATAGCTTTACGAATATTGTCCTTGAAAGCGTCAATTGTCTTTGGCTTGTTGGCATAACACTTAACTTTGATGGCACCCCACAAATAATAGTCCAACGGTGCCGAATTGCAGTTCCGAGGTGGCCAAACGATAATGCGATTTTCAAAAACAGGGCGCAAAACATTGAATGTAGCTTCGGCTGTGTGGCACATAGCGCCGTCCTGTTGAAGCTGAATGTTGTCAATATTCTCCTCTTAAATTTTTGTGAAAAATAATTCATTCAACATGGTCCAATAACGATCGCCATTGACTGTAACGGCCACTCCTTGCTCATTTTCGAAGAAAAATGGCCCAATTATGTCTCTTGACCAAAATCCACACCACGTTTTCGGTGCATCGGCTTTTCAATATTTGCGTATGGGTTTTCTTGTGCCCCAAATGCTACAATTTTACTGGTTTACATACCCGCCAAAGTCAAAATGAGTATCATCTGAAAATATAGTTTTTTGCCAAAATCGGCATCTTCTGTAAGTCGATCGCAGGGCCACTTAGCGAAGCGAAAGCGCATTGGATGGACAATTGGCTTCAATTCCTGAACCAATTGGACTTTGTATGACATCTTTATGCAGAATTCAATGATGTGTCCGAAATTTTCAATTGTAGATGTCGCTTCACGCACACTTTCTGCCACAGCGGCAATATTCTCGGGTGTACGCACTGTTTTTGGCTGTTCACGTTTTGGTTTATCGATGAGGATGCCAGTTTCTTTCACTTTTTTCACAAGATAATGAACATACGGAGCTGACGAACATATAAGAGATCTAAGAAATTAGATCGTATACCGCACCAAAGTGTAGTAATAACCAACTACACATAGATATTGCAATCCAAAATTATTCTTCTCCCTCATCCAAACAGCTTTAAAAATAATCACAATGCAGAAACGTAAATCAAGGTATCGATTACAATCTATTAGAGCAAAACAGCAAAGGAGAAAAATGAATCACAACTGTAGTGGGATTTACATACATATGTTCCCATATCTTGTATCAAAATATGAATTATAATACCACACGATCTGGACTTCACATGAGTTTTTCACACAACACATGCATAGGTTTATGTTAATATATTGCCCTTTGAGTCCAGACTGACTAATTGAGCTCAAATCAGTGCAACACATAACTTTCGAGTGTCACATATTCAGAGAAGAATATTTTGCTTTAAAGAAAGTTTTTGTTTGATTACCAACACGGTTATAGGGATGTGCCAATCGAGTCTCAAATCAGCGGAACAAATAACTTTTGAGTGTCAGATATTCAGAGAAGAACATTTTGCTTTAAATAAAGTTTTAACCTGCTGACCAACGGTTATCGAAATGTGCCAATTGAGTGGAAAATAAAATACTGCAGGTTTGAATAGACTCGACATAATCGAGAGGGATTAGAGAACACTGCAGTAGCTGTATCTACAACGACTGTTAAAAGCTAGTGAAGTTCTCGTTTACAGGGATATGATCAATATACGATGACAACAGGACTGTAACAGATAACAGCGGTGCTAAGCATAATGCTATAGACGATTCCCTGACATAATATTTAATGGATGGTTATTGGTGGATTTTCACCGTCGTACCCCGATGTTGGTAGTATCACACAAAAGGCTTTTAAATAATTTAGAAAGAAAGTGAGAGAAAGTGTCTTATCGAAGAACACCAAACATTATCTGGAAGATAATCTTTCGTCCTAACAAAATCGTAGTACTTCTTCTTGTAAAGCTCCTTATGTCTCAATGTAGGCTTAGCAGGAATTAACTTTAATTGTGATTAAATTTAAATTATTGTTGGATGGTAAACTTGTAATAAAAAACTTGTCACCACTTGCTCGAGCGAAAGTCATAAAGCCATTAATTCAAAGAAGATTATTTATAACGAACTTGCTGCCCTCCCTCTTCTATTTAACAAGGGCATTGTAAAAATTACTCTTATGGCAGCCATATTTATCAATTTCCTACCAAAAGTTCAACTTTAAATATAACGGACAGACTAAACGAAAGTTGAGAGTCCAGTATAACGCTAAAATATTTGGTTTCTTCCGAAATATTCGATTTAGAGCCATTTGGTTTTGGTGATCTGAACTCTATAAATTTCTACGTTCAAGTAACTCTATCTTAAAGAATTAGATTGTCCGCCTGTTTTCGATGACAGAACTACGCTCAGCGATAGTTTTATGAGTAAATGTATCCTGAGGAGAAAATTTTGTCTTTGGTTTTATGTATCGGGAATGATCTAAGCTCATGTATTATAATGTTCAGATCCTTATCGTGCAATATAATCATTAAAGACATTTACAGTGGAAATAGTAGTACTCTCCATGATGAAGCCATTCCAGACAATGAAGTTCTGACCAGACTGAATAGTTGGAAAGACTTCTTATTTAACAACAGACATACATACAAGAGATTGTTGTCCTTCAATATGTCTAAATAACATTCATTTGAAGGACAATATTTGAATTTACGGTATTG
>JABZEU010000057.1:0-14428 GCA_014635995.1 Sarcophaga peregrina
ATCAGACATCGGGATGAAAAATATTTCCTCGACGTATTTTCTTCAGCAGATTTCTGGCAAAAACGCTAAAAATAAGTAAAAATTGCCATGAGAAGTATCTCAAAAGTACCTGTCGTGCGGAGTCGATTTCAAACTCTGACGTGAGAATCAGGGCTGGATGTTTGTAATGACCAACTATGTCCAATATCTAATAAGGCACGTATAGCCCTTCTGCTAAAGACATATGTCGCTGATATGCAGATAATCCAATACAGGTTAAAGGAAGTGAGTAATCATCAATCTATAGTGCTCGCCGTTGACAGTGTTGGTCTGGCCAATATTATCCTCAAAGAAATGTGGACTAAACAGTAGATTTTTCGGAGTGTATTGGACGCTATTGCACAATTGAAATTCAAGAATTTATCCAGAAAAAGACCTCGTCGTTAAAGATGATTTTTCGATGAAAATTAGATTCAATTGCCTACTGATCCAAACACCTTTTATAGAAAATACGTTGTTGTCTATAGTCGTCAAATTAACCACAATTAAATAGCTTTCAATAATAACGTTTGGAAGTCCCTATTAGGAAAACGCAAAATGCTTTGAGAAAGCCATATGCTCCCAAGATGTGTAATGAGAGAAAAAAGTAACAATGAAGATTTTAACTGAAATAATGACAAACGTATTCTGTAATACAATAGCATTCGAATCCAGATGGCAGTGATCTACAAGAAATACGAGCATTACGTAAAAGCAAGTGGTTTTAAGAACCAAATCCCTTTATTTCGTAGCTGTGACATTTCGAATCAAATTTTTTCGTGCACGCTCCTCTTTTATACATATGTGGATTAGTATTTTAAGATTCTTGATGATGTAAACAAAAAAAAAAAAAAACACTTCTCATCAAAAGAATAGGATGGTTCACTGTGAACTTAAAATGTATTAATATTTAATTAAACTGTTGAAGTGACACAATTGTTGGAAATAGTTTTTGAAGAATCTCCCTATAACCCTATTTTCTTAACCAGATTGATTACTAAACAGCTAATCGTAATATTAGTACGATTTAGTAGGCCATATTTACTATTACTTCAGTAGTTAAAGCAGGTCGCCGTGGTCTAGTAGGTAGTGTGCTGGCTTATTAGACGTAAAGCCAGAGTTTGAGTCCCAGGCCAGACATCGAAACAAAATACAAAAAGTATTACTTCAGCGATTTCTTCTCAGCAGATTTCTGGCAAAAACTCTGAGAGTAAAATAAAATTGCCATGAAAAGTTTCTCAAAAATCTGTCGTTCAGAGTCGACTTTAAACTGTAGGTCCCGCCACTTATGTATAAAATTAACACACACAACATAAGTAGTGTCAGAAACTAGGTCAATAATTTCGGCTGAAGGGTTGTAATGACCAATTATGTATGTATGTAGTTAAAACAATTTATTGATTTCTCTGTTCTCTACGTTCTGTGTTTTGCAAAACGAAACCCTCCCTATGCTTTTGCTACTTTTTAGCGAACCAATTTTGATGCGTTCAGGCCTTTGCATTGACATCTTTTTTGCCTTACTTTTGTTTTTTTTTGTTACTTTAAGGGCCATTATTACAATTTGCCGCTAAACTTGGGTTTAATTTAAGATCCCTTTAGCTAAAAGGAGCAGAAAAGTTAACTTTAAATTATTTTCGTTATTACAACTTACAGATAAAATAATGTTAACTTTTTTCAAAAATATGACAGTCACGGAGCAATGTCGATAAAACTTCTCAATTAAACAAGTTTTTTTCAACGCATTGGCAACGTCGGAGATCGTTTTTTATTATATATGTTTATTTTGTTTAAATTTGAAGTTGCCATATTGAAAATAACAAATAATATGGCAAATACAAACATAAAGTGACCTTTAAATGTTAAATGATCTTCCCTTTAGCTTAACGTTCACTTCTATCTTATTGGGTACTCATAATAATGAAAAACTATTTTTCTGCCTGTTGAAATCGTTCCCTTAGTTAACGGCAAGTTGTAATAATGGTCCTAGAGTTTTCATTTTCTTTTGTTGTTGTTGTTGTTGTATTCTTATTTATGCTATAAATGCCTTTAGGCCATTATACTATATTGTGGAACTACATTATTTGTCCTTCTGTACTTTATGGTTGTTGGTTTAAACCCTTAAACATCGCAATAAACAAATCCACATATACACATGCATGCATGCATACATACACATACAAAATGATGTCCTTTCGTATGCGAATGTATTGTTCGGTTTTTTTTTATGTATTTTTAGTAGAGTGAATTTTTTTATATCTTTATTACTTCGATATGTGCCCCCTTTTTTTTGGGAGGGGGGATACTTACTTATTTTTTGCTCCTGTTGTTGCTGCTGTTTTGTTTCTTATTTATTCTCACATTGTATGTCTCTATAGTTTCGAATGTTGCTTCTTTTTTTATATTTTTCCTGGCTGTTATTTTAACCGATAGTAACAAATTTCTTTTGTTAACAACAACAATTTCTTTTCACACATCATAACATTTTTTCTCGCTTGTCTCTCGCTCTAGCTCTCTCCCTCTCTTTCTGTCTTTGATTCTTTATATCGTATTTATTCGAATATATTGCAAATGTTGCGATTTTATGAACGGAGCTCCTATTTTACTATTCCTTATTTTCCTTTTTTTTTAGTTTTTTGTGATTCTTTTTTGGTTTTCAGTTTTTTGGAAATTTTGCTGTTGTGTTCGTTTCATTTTTTGTTTCATTTCATTTATTACCGTGCTGGTTGTGCTGCTGTTATCAGGTTATGAAAATTGTTGACGGCTATATTTTTCGACGAACTGTTGCCAGTAATATTTTGCAGCAATAAAAACCAAAAGAGTCTTTCCGACAACAAGAAATAACTAAGATCAACAATATTTTTATCTCCATTAAAATATAGAAAAGGATTATTAATATCATTAAATTAAGGACTCAATTTTTGGGGAAATCTTTTTCAATCGATTTACTCGAAATGGCTTAATAATATCGGCAGAATGGACAAGTTCACTTTTTATTTGGTCAATTTGGAAGTTTAGTCCGTTGTTTACAGATATTTATAGTATAATTAACCCTTTCCCTGTCCCCATACAAAAAAAAAAATTTAAACCGTGCGCCCACAATTTTACTTTTCTTTAAAAGAGTTTTTAAAGTGTGAATCATATGTGATACACAAGCGTATGAAACGAACTTGCTGTGCATCACAGGACAGGGAATTGGTTGAAAGTGTTATTCTGTATGATGGAAATTTCCGAAAGCCAATGTACCTTCCGGTTTTATGTTTTTCGAGTTCAGTTTTATTGTATACCAAGTGGTTATAGTTTTGCTTATCCATGAACTTTCTACAAATCTTTTGATTTTCTTCTAAAAGTCTTCTAGTCAATTGCCAATCCTGAATTGCTTACTACTTATGCTAACTTGTCGTATGATTGATTAAAATTTTACTACGAATCAGCCAGCAGTACTGAGTCGCAGAGTGTTTCTTTTCAACGAAGGCTATTATTTCAAACTGTATTTTTCGTTGGAAAGTTTTATTCAATAAAGAATGCCCGAAATATGGGGATCTTAAAGTTAACCAATCGTTTCGTTGCATTCACCGCATGCCCTACATTCATCATTTTCCGCCACGAAAATTGTGTCTTAAGTTTACATGTAAGCCGGGTTTCCCTAACGTATTACAGCGTGCTCAGGTCTCCTTTATTTAGTTTTAAAAACCTAATGGTTCTCTCCCTATTAGTATCACAACATAAATTTTTTTGTAATTCTTCCTACAGTGATGTTATTATTCCACAACACGAGTCTATTGGGTAGTGTGCTAGACTATTAGCGTTAGGGTCGTGGGTTCGATTCCAACAAGAGACTCTGATCTGTGACACTACTCCGAGCACATGGTTAAACTTACTCAGCTCGTATATAGTTAGAATATAATTCCACAATAGTCGATGTGGCATTGTCGCATAAAAAGTGTTCAATACACTGGAAGACAATGGATACAAGATAATGTTGCATAATATTGTGGCTCTATATTCAAAATATTCGCTTCCTCATTTCCAATCAATTCATGAAGACTAAGAACCCAATATAATGCGTACCGTTCCATGCCTGGAGTAATTGTTAATCGCCGTTTTACACTCCATGACAGTCGTGGATCCTTATCAAATGATTATTAACATTCTCTGCTTGGAAACCCATGGTAGCTGGAGATAAACCTTGAATTTTGGTTCTATTAATACAACACAAATCGTCGTAGTCTAGTAGGTAGTGTGTTGGCTTATTAGACGTAAAGCCAGGGTTCGAGCCGCAGGCCAGACATCAAAATAAAATACAAGAAGTATTTCTTCGGCTCTGCAGACATCTGGCAAAAACTCTCAGAGTAAATAAAATTGCCATGAAATGTTTCTTAAAAAAAATCTGTCTTTCGGAGTCGACTTTAAACTGTAGGTCCCGCCATTTATGTATAAAATTAACACACGCACTATAAGTGGTATGAGAAACTAAGTCAATAATCCAGACTGAAGGGTTGTAATAACCAATTATGTATGTAATACAATACAATTACAAATTATTTTCTAATTATATATAGAGCTGGGCAACTTCGACCTTGTGCTCGGTGTAGTGTCTCAGACCAGACCTTTTGGTGGGAATCGAACCCATGACCCTACTACTTCGTTTTGCTGTCTGATCAGGGGTTTGAAATGGGTGCTCTGGTAGTCTAGTTGGTTAAGTGCTAGACTATTAGCGTGAGGATCGTGGTTTCAGCACCAGAGATCAACAATGAATCGTTTTTCCGCTACTCATAAGCACTTATGCAATTTTGAATATCAGTGAGTCAACAATATTGAAATTCAAGTACTCTAATTCATTCGTACTTGCCACAACATTGATTTATAAGTATAAGTAGCAATGAGTATGAGTACAACGTTGACATCAAACTCTCAACATTCTAAATGTGTTTGATTCATACGCCTACTCATTCTGATACATACATTTAGAAAAATACTTATAATACTTATAAGTCATACGAGTGGCTAGAATTATTTATCAAAATTTATTGCCTTTGTTGTTGTTGTATATACAAACAAAGACGAAAGGAAGGACAAAGACAACAAGCAAAGCATACACACAGTCTTTTTGTGAGTATGTAGTGTTCGTACGCGAATCATACTTATTTGTGCTTCGTGTAAATGTTAAGTAGAGACGAGTCGAAGTCAATAACATCATGCGTATTGTTAAGTATGAATACGACGACTACTTCCAACTTTGAGTATGAGTAGTATGAGTATCATATTAAAATATGTATGAATGCGTATAAGTATCTGAAATTATAGGTATGATTTGAATCTACTCATCGTTTTGAATACTCGTTGCTGATCTCTGTTCGGAACCCACCAGAGACTCTGGTCTTTTACACAACACCCATCATATGTCCTATGTTACTCCGCTCGTAATAGCAAAAAATATAGTTTGTAATTGAATTGTAATTAAAAATGTAACAAATAAAAAATTTAATTTCAAATATAATTTAATAAATAAATAAATATTGCTCCTATCAAATATGCAATTCTGGTTATAACATTTAATTAATTATCGACTATTTTTAACCTTTTGAAAGGACTTAAAATTAATTTCTTTATCCATGTAGTACAATTATTTTCCCATTAACCATTAAAGACCACGTACATATATTTTTAAACGCAAAGAAAAATTTTATTTCTTTTACATTTTCATGGCAATAAATTTTAAACGTGAATTAAACTACAGCAAGAGGAAAAAAAAAAAGATAGAAAAACCGGCTCAATTTTGACAATATTCACTCTCAAAAAAAATAAACACCAGACACAAAAATGAACAGACCAACAGACTTTGACCAAAAACACACAAAATCCCTTTAAACATGGCAAATATTGAAAACACGTAAAAGCGGGTGGTTTATATAAGCCCCGTAAAGAAAAAAACAAAATGATATGCATTACGTGCATAGTATGTCTGTATGTCCGTAAGTATGAGCATGGCGAACATTGTTAAAATGAAAACGAGTATGAAATTAAAATTGGCCATTAACACAGCTACTTAACGTGAGTTTTTATAATCATTTTTTGTTCTCTCTCTCTACTCATTTTTCATGTTTCTCATATAATTTTTTTGGATTTTTTTCTGTTGTTTATTTTTGCCTCATAACATTGAATGGAACAAACGCACAGACACACATACGCAAGCACTTTAATATTGCCACAATACTGGCTATAATGCCACATCAATTGCCTACAATGATGCAATGAACCAATGAAAACATATTGCTACATCAATACAACAACAACAACAAATAATTGCCATTGAAAATAAATTTTCGATAAGATGAATAACAAACAACAACAATAACAGCAACAACAACAACATATTTGATATATTATATGAGTATGTATATGTGGGCCTACGTTTTTGTGGATGTGTGTGCATGTGAACATTAATGGGAATGTGTATTGCATAAAAAGAAAAATAATTTACTTGTACACTGTATTGCAGGCATATGAAATATGCATCCAAACATCAGCAATAATGGTACTGAGCAATGACAAGTGCACCAACAACAGTAACAACAATACCAAATACTGTTAGCTTCTGTATGAATACAACAAAATAAACCAAAATTAAAAATAGATACACTTTCACACACACACGGACACACACATACACGCAATGGCATAAAACGCATTTGCAAAATTGTTTTAACACTCACACAAATGTGGGGACAAGGCACAGTGAAGAGTAAAAAGGGTGTGTAAGTTAATAGCCTTCAAGTAAGTTTTAAATTTTGTTTTCATGTAAGGATTACGACCTTAAGTAAGGATTACGACCTGGCTTCTCACTCAACTGTTATCTTTCTACACAAAGAAACTAACTTCCTAAAATCGGAAAAAGGGCTAAGCATAACGGGAATATAGTCTAGGGAATAACGGTATAGCTAGTATAGCAATGGGGTAAAGAAATCTAAACGGGATAGGTTTTGAAACTACTGTGATGGCACAGAATCTCTACCAGAAGCAGCAAGAGTTTATAAAGTTCTTGCAAAGAATACATCGATCCATGATTTTTCTACTACTAAGAAGAGGTAGTAGCTCAACAAATAGTGGAATAGAAAGAGTAGAACTGGTGTTGCATACAAGTTTTCCAAGAATTAAAATGAGGATAACAGCGTTCAGCCAGATAGTAGACTGATTAAATCTGGGAACATGAATCGTTAAGCTGCAGTGCATATATGTATCGAAGAGAGGTTGAAATGGGCTTTGAGCAATTTTTTCCCGTACAAATCTTTGGTCAGATATGAAATTTTTCTTATCCTATACAAAGGGGAGGATAGGAACAATTGTCACTCCTTTTAAATGTACATCCTTGGATATACACCAACAGTCTGATGAAATTCTAGGTTGGAATTCATTTCAAAAGTGAGGAGAAAGGTAACGACACACCCAAAATCTAAAACGCTTATAGGACAGAAGAATCTACTGAGTCAGGTCTTTAGTGGCAAATATTCAAGGGTTTTTGAATATGAAGGAGGTAATCATTTTCAGCATAAAAAGCTTATTTCGTAACACTCTTCACGAGATTATAAATAGGCCATGAGATAAAAGGGGTAAAAAGTCCATGATATACAGATATATGGCAAAGGCTTTTAAACTCCAATTGGGGAAATATACTCACGAAACAAAACGATAAGGATTAGCAGAACTAGGAAATGCTCTTGAGATGGTGTCCTTTTGCCACTAATATGGAAAGTGGTTGTGTATGAACTACTATTTGCCTGTTGTTGCTTATCGAAACGAACATTGTGTTGTTAAGAACGCAATAATGAGGAGTTGTTTTAAGACTCCCCTGTATTTCCATGACCTCATCCAAAAAGTTGCCTATTTAATCGCCAAGACTATAACCTCTTACTTAACATTTACGCTGCACTGTTGTTTAAAAATTTGCATAAATAACGTGATATTTTAATGAAAATATTTCATCGCAGAATACAAA
This sequence comes from Sarcophaga peregrina, assembly GCA_014635995.1. Classification (NCBI taxonomy): domain Eukaryota; kingdom Metazoa; phylum Arthropoda; class Insecta; order Diptera; family Sarcophagidae; genus Sarcophaga; species Sarcophaga peregrina. Next base: position 8,012 of record JABZEU010000057.1, read on the forward strand.
TTTCACACAAAATCTTCGAATACATCAATGTACATATGGAAGTTTTTCTATTTGTAAATGAGCATTTATGCTTACGCCACACTGATGCTTATCACCTCTGCACAGTATTAGATTCGAATTTGGCTACAAATGCAGTAAATTCAGCCACATTAAATTGTTGCTCTTCTTATTTGCATCACATGCCATTCGTCATATCCATACCCTATTAAGTTCCACAGTCAGGTCGTCTGAGCATCACATGGTTTGGAAATTCATTGCTCTGGTGTTAAGGATGTTGGTGGACATTTAGACATAAAAATGCTTTTAAAATTCATTTCGTTTATATTATATATTCAGAATACTATCACATATAGTTACTGTTTCATGCGGTATATGTATTTCGAATTTGTTTTTTTCTCTTTTTTTATTTTCCGATTTCGAATCAATTTGTTTTTATTTCTTTTTGAGCAATTTATTTAACGAACTACTTGTGGTTCCTACTGTTTACAATTGTCATGAATATTTTTGTTCTTTTTTTTAGTTTTATTGATTTTTTCTCATTGCTTTTATGGAATTTATGGCCGTTATTTTTTTAAAATATTTTTTTTATTGTAAACTGATTTACATTTATTTAGTTTGGTATGAGAATTAAGCTAAAATGTCAATAGCCTAGACAACATGTAACACTTTATTATTAAATTTTAAGTTTTTGTTAATACTTTTTACAAACTCATACATTTTTTTAGGAAAATATAAAAAATGACAAGTTAATTCAAGTTGAGAGTGAATAAATGATAATCTATATTTATTTCAGATCAATAAATTCACTTATTGAGGTTATCTACACAATAATTTCATAAATTTTAGGATACATTTTATAAAACAACTTCTGTTGTAGCTAGGACAACGATATATCTGATCAGAGTTTGAACTCTTGTAAGGCAACGTATGCCACCTGATTTTTGTTTTGACTTTATCTTATTTTTATTACAATACTCTCCCCGGAGGTATATGGTTTCCAAATGGTTTGTATTTTTGTAAACAGGTGATAGGTCTGCGGTAGCAATCACTGTTATTTATCGTTGCCTAGAAAGAACTCCCTTCGATTATTTGGCGGTAGTGGCGGGGATGGGGAATCTTGGTGATTGTTGGTTCCTACTTTTCTTTCCCACTTTATCATATAAGTGGCTTATTACCTCCTCGTCGATATCCGTTCGTTGACGTTAAGCATAACCATATTTGCTCTTAGTGCCATATTATGTTAAATAAATCACTGAGGAAGCAAAAATAGGAATGGAGCTTGGCCTGAGGGTACCAAGCTGTTGAAGAACTATTCTCCCTTCCAATCCATTTGCATTTCGAATTCGGAATGCATTTTGATGTTCAAAGATTTGCGATCTTAAGCCGCTGACTTTCAGTATTGAGAAGACAGAATGCAGTCATGTACCTGATTTTAGAAGTTTATTGGCTTACAGTAGCAGGTGCTAGGGTAATAGGATTGTCAATTTCCCTTGCTCCTTGCAAAATTAATGAATCATCTTAATGATCTTTAAGAGATGGCTCTACATAATCGTCCAATGATGTTCGTTATCGTTTTTTTTTTTTTCTGCTTTTGTATTTTTATTATTTATGTTTTACGGCGGCGGTGGTGTTTGGTCTTCAAATTTGTAATTAAAAACTTTAGCGACGATAGCAAAACCTTCCCCTAAAGAAAGTCGAATTTTTTTCCAAGTTATCACCTCCAAGCAACTATTAATCAGTTCTTAGTCCCAGTTAGAGAAATTAACATTTTAGTTTATTTTTGTGTCTTAAAATTTGGTTGTCTTCAATCCGAGACTGTGAGTACTAAGATCATAACTTGTGAATTCGTTCAGTATTATATACCTGAAGTGTTATGGATTTTAAAGTTTCAATCCGCCTATAAAATTCATCCGATTCATATTCAGATGATTACTTAGTTAATACCTATGCCGTCAATGCTGTGCATATTCGTGGTTCTTTGCTTAGAATTGTTTTTTTTTAATAATCTACGTATTCTAAACTTCTAGGCTCGAGTCTAAATTATTTGTTCTTCAGATTATTGAATTTTTTCACTGAGTGCTTCTGTTTACATCTTCGGCAAGAACTTCAGGAGATACATATATCTTCTGATATTGGATTATAATTGCTTTCGAGTTATATTATTGCATTTTATATTTCAACAATGCCTGTTAGAATATGTTGAATTTTATACTAATCTATGAGTTATGAACCAGAGATCAGCAATAAGTATTCAAAACGATGATTAGGTTTGAGTCATACTTATAATTTCTGATACTTATACGCATTCATATTTATTTTAATATGATACTCATACTACTCATACTCAAAGTTGGAAGTACTCATCGTATTCATACTTAACAATACGCATGATGTTATTGACTTGGATTCGTCACTACTTAACATTTACACGAAACACAAAATAAGTATGATTCGCGTACGAACACTACTCTACTCACAAGAAGATTGTGTGTATGCTTTGCTTGTTGTCTTTGTCTTTCTTTTCTTCTTTGTTTGTATATGCAACAACAACAAAGGCTGTAAATTTTGATGAATGATTCGAGCCACTCGAATCACTTATAAGTATTAAAAGTATTTTTCTAAATTTATGAATCAGAATAAGTAGGCGTATGAATCAAACATATTTCGTATGTTGTGAGTTTGGTGTCAACGTTGTATTTATACTCGTTGCTACTTATACTTATAAATCAATGTTGTAGCGAGTACGAATGAATCAGATAAGTTAAATTTCAATTCTCTTGATTCATTTATACTCAAAATTGCATGAGCGCTTATGAGGAGCGGAAAAACCATTCATTGCTAATCTCTGCTATGAACGTCACTCTTCTCGGTAATTTGGAAAAGTTGACATTTTACGTTATGAGCACTCTCATAACATTGCTCTTCAGATTGACAATTGTTAACTTATTATTTAGTTAGTTTCCTTGTAACTCCGTCGTATATGTCTAAACAATTGTGTCTTTCGTATGCTGAAAGGCTATAATTTCTTCAACCAATGCAGTATACTTTTGAGGGACTTTTATTCAGTTTTGTGATTGTATTTTATAAACCAATCCGCTGTTCTTTGAACTTCATGACGTGTTTTATTGAATTTTTTTTAATTATTTCTGAAAAGTATTTTAGATGCTAGAAACGATTCGTTGACTATTTCTCGGATCCTAGGATGTTTATCTTTGCAAGCATTTCGCTTCAACTTCTTGTTTACATTTTCATATACATAGATTAGCTGTCCTTTGAAGTTCATGGCGTGTTTTAGCCAACTGTTCCGGTTTTTAGGCAATTTTGTCTTTATGATTAGGTTTCAAGTATCATTTCAAGAAAATCTTCTTTTTCTATAAAATAATTTCATTCCAATCTAACGTATTGACATTTGTACTAAAGGGTCCGCCAAATAACTTCTTTTTTTGAAAATACTTAAAAAAACAATAGTGAATACTTTCTCAAATTTCTTTTTTTTATTTGAAAAAAAAAATGGCTGCCTTGGCTGGCCATGTAGAAGCCTACACGATCGGTCCAATTTTTCAGCACATTATTGATTGTGTTCAGCTGTATTTCACCAATGGCTTAACGAAAATTGTCCTTTAAAGCATCAATTGTCTCTGGCTTGTCGGCGTAACACTTATATTTGGCGGCACCCCACAAATAATAGTTCAACGGTGTCAAATCGCAGCTTCGAGGTGGCCAAACGACATCAGCTCTGCGGATGATAATACGATCTTCAAAAATAGGGCACATCGAATGTAGCTTCGACTGTGTGGCATGTAGTGCCGTCCTATTGTAACCAAATGTTGCCAATATGCTCTTCTTCAATTTTTGGGAACAAAAATTCCTTCAACATGGCCCGATAACGATCGTCATCGACTGTAACGGCCACTCCTTGCTCATTTTCGAATTATTTATGGCAATTATGGCCTCTGAACCAAAATCTATTATAAACATTGACTCGTTTTGTGTGCGTCGGCTTTTAAATGTTTGCGTGCGGGTTTTCTGTGGCCCAAATGTGACAATTTTGCTTGTTTATATACCCGCCAAGATCAAAATGAGCTTCATCGGAAAAAATGAGTTTTTTTTTTAGCCAAAATCAGCATCTTCTGTAAATCGATCAATTGCTTCAACTCCTAAACCAATTGGACTTTGTATGGCGTCATACTAAGGTCTTTATCCAAAATTCGTCTCAATGATATCTCCGAAATGTTCAGTTGTTGAGAACGACGGTGACACTGTTTGCCACAGCAGCAATGTTCACGGGTGTACGCACTGTTTTTGGCTTTTCACGCTTTGGCTTATCGATGAGGATGCCAGTTTCTTTCACTTTTTTCACAAGATAACGAAGATACGGAGCTGACGGTGCTTCTCTTCTTTCAAAATCCGTACGCAATTTTCGCACACATTTTGCAACATTACCATGATTTTCAAAGTACATTATGTTACAATATTTCCCAGCGTTGTTCAAGCGTATACACAACCATATTCGTTTAGCGGATGGATAAAACTAATTATCTGTCAAATCATGTCTGTCAGACATAAGCTAAGTATTACCATTCACGAAATAAGCACTAGTTGGGAAAAAAAAACGTTAGATGGCGGACCCGATACAAGGTATACAGTTTCTTTTCAAAGCTTGACCTTTGAAATGGTAGGCCTATTTATAAATTGTAGCATTTCATTTTGTAAAAATTACTGTCTTCTGGCCTATGCTTAACCCTTAATCTGCGCTTGACTTTTGACATCTGATAGTTTAAACCCGTCTCAAAAGTTTTAGCAAAAAAAAAAAAAAGGAAAGAGAATTTTAAAAGTGTTATTACTTAATGCTCTTAATTCATGATGTAATAGCTGCAGACAAAGCTTATAGAGTTGTTTCCCCTGTTTTCGTTTTTTTTTTTTTTTTTGGATTTGTTGTAACCCAAAACTAAAAATTTCAGACATTTTTAAGTATAGAAAATAAGTTTGAAAAACATTTAAAAACTTTTAAATAATATTACAATGTATGTATGTGTTCTTTAGGATAGGATATGTTACTTATACTTACTATAAGTCTAAAATATAGGTATCCCTTGTATAACGTGGTAGTTACGTTCCAGGAAAATTCCGCGTTATGTAATTCGCGTTATAGAAGACTTAGCTTTCATATAAATTTAATGGGTTATGTTCCAATAAACTTTTTCCAAAATAAGGTAGGTACTAAATTAAAGATGAATGTACGTTTACAACTCAAAATGAAAATTCATACTCAAAACAAAAACAAACGGAAAACATAAATATCCACTAGCCTGTGTCATTTCGAACATGATATGACGTCGAAATAGTCATAATCTTATAACTTCATCAGACGAAATTTTATCGGAAAGGATTTCGTGGGACGTTCTTCCAGAGGTTGTTGGATTGTGAAATCAGTTATCAGCCTTTGTTTGCTTTTTTTATAACTGTTTTTCGATTTCGTAATAAGGTTAGTAGTAAGGCGCGTTATACAAGTCGAAATTTCGTGGTGTAGTGAAACAGTTTTGTTTTTGTTTAAATCGCCTTAAATCGAATTCGCGTTGTAGAAGTACTGCGTAATATGAGGGATACGTGTATATGTTTTTGGCTTTTTATTATTGTTGTTATTGTTGTATTGTTTAAGGGCTATTACATTCCTGGATAGTCTTTTGTGTTGAAATTTTACATTGTTTTTCTTGTTATTTTTATATTTTGGATTTCTTTTTTTTAATTTTTTGATTTTTCAAAGGCATGACTAGGACTACTAGTCCTGACGGCCTTAACAAAAAAAATAAGAAATAAAAAAGTCCCAACAAAGTTTAATAGTTTGTATAATTTTGTATGACAAAGTTGCTGATGGTTTCTATGCATTAAAATATTTTTACAACAAAAGGACTTATTAAGTAGTAGTAGCAGTAGTAGGTCCTTTTCTGTGTGTAAATATGAAAGAAAAAAAAATGTCCAGAATGAAAAAACAACAACAATAACAAACTGTTGGTAAAAACTTTTGTCAAAGCATAATTTGTTAATTTGTTGACATTAATACGTATGGGTATCAACAATGTCCGTCATACGTACGTACGTACGTACATTCACAATAGAGACTATTTATGGAATTAAAAGGTTTTTGGTTTTGATAGGCATTTGTTCTGTTTTCAGAGCAAAAAGTCAATGAACTTTAAAGCAAAACAAAAAAAAAAAAATACAAAAATACAAAAATCTAGCAGGAAAATTACAAACACTATACAATACATGCAATACAATGAGAGGAGAGGAGAATAAGTTTCAACTATGCACAAAATGTTTGTGACAGGCCGAACAGGTCCAGCCCTTAGCCAGACGAATCTATGTATACACATACCCAAACTAACACCAACACCACATGTTACATATATTGACAGT
>JABZEU010000058.1:0-14403 GCA_014635995.1 Sarcophaga peregrina
TTTGTGCGACTTTTTTTCAAAAATTTCCTTTTTGTGCCACTTCTTATTATTGTGCTCCCATTGCGTATGAATAATATTTGTTGTATGAAATATTACTCATACGTACCGTTAGTGATTTGATTTGCTAATTGAAATCATATTTGCTGATAAATACAAAGCTTAGGTCAATTATTTCTTTATAAATATCGAAGCTATAGTGGCCAGTTGTAATCTGGAGTATAAAACGTTACATTTGCGCTTTTGTTCAGCACCATTTACTTTCTTTTTTTTCCTCATTTACTGAAGAACTAATCCAGACAGATGCCGCCATAGTCTAGTAGGTAGTATTTCGTTGAAGCCTAGGAAAAATATTTGGATTTAAACACTCTATTGTATAGTACAATGGTCTAGATGCCACATACAAACATAATTGATGATTACAACCTTTCAATCAATATTACAACTTAGCTTATCGCACTACTTATGTTGTGTGTGTCAGTTTTATGCATTTAGTGGTGGGTCTTACAGTTTAAAGTCGTCTTTTTTGTGCGTCTCTAAACGCAAAATTGACACATTTTGTGATAAACAATCAGGATCCATCAAAACTTTAAACATTTTTTAACTAAAAGTTCATTTCATGAGATGACATATTTAAAAAAAATATAACACGACTGTTAGACTCTTTAAGTAATAACTACGGTAATTATTGCCCGATTTGATCAAGTGATAACTTAATCTATTCACAAGAGAATAGACTTTAAGAATATTATCATTTATCCAATATGTTTTAATTAAAGTTTGCTACTATGAATGGACTAACTTGAAAAAATATGAAAAAAATTTAAAATTTCCAAGTTGACCTCATCAATTCTCATAGTAAGGGGTTATCTATGTCGTGGTTTCAAAAGTAAACTTAAATAAAACACATATAAAATATTTTTTTCTCTTTTATTGTAAAGATTGAACGTTGACATCATTTAAATAACCTCTACGCGAACTGTTGCAAGTACTGATTCTTTTGAGATAATTTTCGACCACTTTTTGACACATATTGGCCGGTATCTCAGCCATAACATGACGAATGTTGGTTTTTAAGTACTCAAAAGTTGAAGGTTTATCTGCATAAAAACGATCTTTCGCATAGCCCCACCAAAAAAGTCTTATGGTGTCAAATGGCACGATCTTGGAGGCTAGTTGATTTCGCGACGACGAGAAATAACGCGGCCAGGAAATGACTCTTGCAATAAAGCCATATTCGTTCGAGTTGTAAAGCATGTGGCACCGTTTTGTTGAAACCACATATTCTCCAAGTCGTATTCTTTGATAGCAGGCAAAAAAAAGTCGGTTGTCATATGTTGACCATAACGCTCCGAATTGACGGGGACAGTCGTTCTATCGTCGTTTTCAAAGAAGTAAGGCCCAATCACACCTTCGGAGCAAAGAGCGCACCAAACAGTAACTTTTTCTGAATGTAATGTCGTCTCTTCAATTACTTGAGGATTCTCAGAACCCCAAATACGACAATTTTGTTTATTAACATACCCACCGAATGCGAAATGTGCTTCATCGCTGGACAAAATTTCGTTCGAAAAATTTGCCGTCTACTGTCTGTTGGTAAAGGCACCTATTCCATGTATCTACAACGTTGTGAGGGTTGTTGCGTGAGCTGGACTTTATATGGATGTAGGTGTAGATCTAAATGCAAAATATGCCATAATGTGCCGTAAAGCCGTCCTAATTCCGGGGAATAGACACATTAGGGTCTTCGGCAACGCTTTCACTTGCATTAGCAATATTTTCATGCATGACATACATAATTGGCCATTACAACCCTTCAGTCAGGATTATTGACCTAGTTTCTCACACCACTTATGTTGTGTGCGTTAATTTTATACATGAGTGGCGGGACCTACAGTTTAAAGTCGACTCCAAACGACAGATTTTTGAGAAGCTTTTCATGGCAATTTTTACTCTCAGAGTCTTTGCCGGAAATCTGCTGAGAGGAAGTCGTCGAAGAAATATTTTTCGTTTTGATGTCTGAGCTGGGATACGAATCCGGGCCTTTCGTCTAATAACCCAACACACTACCTACTAGACCACGGGGACCATACTTGATGATGATGATAAAAAAAAATATTTTTGAGATCTACTCAACAAAACCCACAACCTACACTATGTCATTAGCCGGATGTATTTAATTTTTTTTTATTCTTCTTAAATTCTTTCCAATTTTGATCTTCACTGTTCTGTTGTGTTATTTTTTTTTCGCTCACTAACCTAGAAATTGGTTTTTGCATGTGTTTGTTTGAGGGAGATTTTGTTAGTAAATGTCGATGAATTTATTTCATATGAAATTTTATTGTTTGCGGTTACATTTTGACACACACACACACACACACAACATAAACATGTTTCTGTAGTGGTTTTGTAATAAGTTTACCACATGCTTTCTTTTACATGCTGTGTAATGCATTATTTTGAGTTTTTTTTTGCTTGTCTCTGCTGGCCTCTATTGTTATTGAATATTTTGGTAAAGCAGGCAGGCAGGCAGATAAAACAGTACAGAAAAGGGGGAGGGGGGATGGAAATGGAAAGAATGAAAATTATTTTAATAAAAATTTAATATCAGATTACAAATATGAAAGTAAGCTTTTACACATTATTACAGGCAATTTGATTACATTTCTCTCTGCTCTTCTGTTGTCTTTATTTCTGTTTTGTTTTTATGTGCAAAACTTAAAGCCATAAAATAATTTAATACGGTAAATAAACTTTTCTAGGAGAATATAAAATTAATTTTCTAAATCCGTACGTATGTATGTATGTGTTGTTAAATTTTATAATTAAAAATAATCTCATGATTTTATTACCCTCCCTCTACCCCACCCTTAATAAAATCTGTTTTTATTTTATGGATTTTCTGTTTCAATCATTAATTTAATGTGTCCGTCCTTTAATCTCTTACTCGCTCTCCCTTTCTCTCTCTCTCTTTCTTTTGCCAGCAGAGAAATTTATGTCATTCTAAGTGTTTCTTTTTTTATATTCGTTGATTCAGCAGAATTTCCTTTTAAGGCTACAATTTCATAATCTTTTATAATGTTTAATGGTGATGGCGGGGTCTTTTTAAACTGCCCTCCCTCTTAGTTATGCTTTTACTTTCTCGTGTTTATTTTTAATTTTTTGTTTCATTTTAAGACCCCCGTCACACATACATTTTTTCCTATTAAATTTTATTTGATTATATTTTATTTCGTTGTGCTTTAAAGATTTTTGTGAAGACACAAAATGCGATTTTAAGGAAATTAAAAGTGAAAGACTGTCTTAAAAATACAAAAAAAAGGGGGACATTTTAAAATGATATCATTAAAATGCATTAAAAGAAAATAGCAGAGGAAAGAGAAGAGAAAAGAAAGATGGAGTCATGAGCGAACACCCTTAAACCGCACACAGAGCCCATTGTGATGCCTTAGTTTCTAATTCTCCCCTAGTCCAAGAACTACTAAGAGCTTTTGATGAAGCTGGTCAGATTGCCAATATCCAAGCATCACAGTTCATTTATATCCTCTATGTAGTAGGCTCTTAGGTCTCTCCTTCTCCTCCGGACGAAATGCCGGCTATGTGCATAGTAGCTGGAAAACAGTCTCATCCTCCACCTTATCTCCACAATTTCTGCAGAAATCAATTGCAAAGTGTCCAAGAGAGGAGAGAGAGAAAGAAAACATCATTTTCACCCTACAGTCTAAAGGCGTCCTAAGTGCTCATATTATGTTTGGCTTATAATTAAGCTGCTCAAGAAACCACATCTCATGGAGGGCATACATACATAATTGGCCATTACAACCCTTCAGTCAGGATTACGACCTAGCTTCTCACACCACTTATGTTGTGTGCGTTAATTTTTATACATGAGTGGCGGGACCTACAGTTTAAAGTCGACTCCGAACGACAGATTTTTGAGAAGCTTTTCATGGCAATTTTTACTCTCAGAGTCTTTGCCACAAATCTGCTGGGAGGAAGTCACCGAAGAAAAATTTTTCATTTTGATGTCTGACCTGGGATATGAACCCGGGCCTTTTGTCTAATAAGCCAACACACTACCCACTAGACCACGGCGACTTCATGGAGGGCATAAGCCGGAGAAATATGCTGCTGTTACTATTGTTCTTTATACACGTCGTAGAGAACGAAAAAGCCTTAAATATTCTCTCACAGTGTTATACACTTTCAGTGTCATTCGCGCTGTTAATGTTTCCATTCCTTCTATATTCATGTAGTCTTAAATCTAAGCTTCATGCTTTAAGAAGTGAGACGTTTCCCATTTGAAGATTAATTTCGCACAAGTTGAGGTTAGGACGTACAATTCAGGAACATCAAGATCAACCTTTTCACCAAATACGTCTGTATCAATATCATGGAGTCACCGAAGTTGTGAAATTCAGTCAATCTTGTGTGAAGGCGTGGTGTATTTAAAAAAAACATTCATCAGACTGTTTACGTTGCCATATAAAAGGCAAAGCAAAGCAGGCAACTGAGTTAGCAAAAGTTCAGTCAGTCTTGTGTAAAGATGCGGTGCACTTGAAGATTTGAAGATCTCTGTTACAAAGATCTTTCAAATAATTCTCAACTAATTGAAGTCGCAGTAGTCTAGTAGATAGTGTGTGACTTATGGGTTCGAGCCCTAGGCCAGACATCAAAGCAAAATACAAAAAATATTTAATCGGCGTCTTCCTCTCAGCAGATTACTGCCAAAAACTCTGAGAGTAAATAAACCTGCCATGAAAATGTTCTCAAAAAATCTGTCGTTCGGAGTCGATTTTAAACTGTGGGTTCCGCCATTTATGTATAAAGTTAACACACACAACATAAGTGGTGTGAGAAACTAGATAAATAATCCTGACTGAAGGGTGACCAATTATGTATGTGTATTTACATATACACATGCAAGGCAAAGCTGGCAACTGAGTCAGCAAGAGTTCAGTCAGTCTTGTGTAAAGATGCGGTGCACTTGAAGAGAGTAATCGTGGTTTGAAGATCTCTGTTACAAAGAGCTTTCAAATAATTGTCTACTAATTGAAGTCGCCGTAGTCTAGTAGGGAGTGTTTTGGCTTATTAGATGTAAAGCCAGGGTTCGAGCTCCAGGCTAGACATCAAAGCAAAATACAAAAAATATTTAATCGGCGACTTCCTCTCAGCAGATTTCTGGCAACAACTCTGAGAATAAACAAACAATTGCCATGAAAAGTTTCTCAAAAATTTGTCGTTCGGAGTAGACTTTAAACTGTAGGTCTCGCCACTGATGTATAAAATTAACACACACAACATAAGTGGTGTGAGAAATTAGGTCAATAATCCTGACTGAAGAGTTGTAATGACCAATTATGTGTGTGGGTTTACACATACACATACACATGCAAGGCAAAGCTGGCAACTGAGTCAGCAAGAGTTCAGTCAGTCTTGTGTAAAGATGCGGTGCGTTTGAAGAGAGTAATAGTGGTTATAAAGATCTTTCGAATAATTGTCTAGTAATTGTTATTGTTTATGCAAAGGATGTAAACAGAAGAATAACAAACAAAGCAATTGTTGTTGTTTACATCAAGTTGTAAACAATGGCACACACAATTGCAGGAATAATAAAGAATTTTAAATAAAACTAAAACACGAAATTTATTTTTATTTTATTTGCAAACTACGAACTCATATTTTAAACGTTTTTAAAGGTAAAATGTGGAAAAGTATTTAAAAAATTTCCAAGAAAAATGTTTCGGCGTTAATTTATTTTTTAAATAAAAATGTTTCCTTTTTTATTAGCCTACATAATCATATCCATTCAGCCCATTGTGTTTTTGTGTGTAGTGTAAACACTGATTACCCAAGTGCACTGAACACTTTTGTTCTCGTCTACTCGTGCATAGACAATGCACTCTCATAGCACAAATGCATCACAGAAGAACACATAAAAATACTGGAAGGATATGAAATGATTTTTTAGAGCAGAGCGAGAGGGAGAGAGAGAGGAAGAGGAAGGAGGTAACTTTAAAACAATTTTTCAGTTTTCATTAAAGAAAACTTTTTTATGGATTTAAAGACTCTGCAATAAAGTAGTTTAGGAAGTTTAGGAATTTTTTTTTAAATTAAATTTTAAAAAGGTTCTGAAACCATGGAGAAGATATGAGCAACTGCATACCATTAAGATTTAATATTTCGACTCAAAAAAATCTTTTTTTTTTGTTATCCATTCTGCCTGTATTCTACTGTAATTATCATACTTTTTTTTCCTATATAATGGTGTGTAGGTGTGCGTGTGGGTATAAATTTTATGAGCATTTCCTTTAAATATGAAATTATTTTAATTCAGGTTTTTCACACACATTCGTACACTCTCTCACTCTCTATCACTCCCTCTTTTACTTTTCCAGGTTTTTGTTAAAAGTCAGAGAGGCATTAACATGTAATGTGACACAAATTCACTTTGACACTTTCAATGAACAGCCGTAGCAATAGGAATGGAAACTTTCCACACACACACACACACATACATACATAAAATACATAAAAAGTTTTGGTTCATGGGAAGGGTATTTAATAAATTTGTAAATGTATTCCATACCCACACACACACACTTCAAATACATACATGGGTTGGTAACACAGGCAGACAATGAGAAAAAAAATAAAAGGAAACTTAATAAAGGACTGCAATAATTATGAGTGATGATGGATAATTGACAGGATATGATTTGTCTCTGGTGAGAAATTGATAATAAAAAAATGGAAAAAAGGGGACGAAAGTGTTTGAATAATCAAAATGAAAAACTGATTACGGGAGCAATTCAAAGATTTAAAATTTACTTTACAGGCTGAAATTTAAAACTCAGCAAGTAGATGAGAAGGAATTGCTTTTCAAGATGCTAGACTTCTGGCGTTCGGAGACGACTTTAAGCTGTAGGCCCCGCCACTCATGCTTCAAAATAACACACAAATAACCACTTACGATGTGATGTCCATAAAACATATCATTTTAGTACCGAATATTCTAGGAAATTACAACGAAATCTGCGGAAATTATAGGGATTAGCTGAAGAGCTGCTCTTGGATACAAATACGTACCTGCGTGCATTACTTTTAAGTCAGGATTACGAGCTAGCTTGGTGTCGGAGCCTACAATTTAAAGTCGACTTCTAACGATCGATTCTTTTGAAATACTTTTCATGGTAATTTTATTTTACACTCAGAGTTTTTACCAGAAGTCGCCGTGGTCTAGTGGGTAGTGTGTTGGCTTATTAGACAAAAGGCCCGGGTTCGAATCCCAGGTCAGACATCAAAACGAAAAATATTTCTTCGGCGACTTCCTTTCAGCAGATTTCTGGCAAAGACTCTGAGAGTAAATAAAATTGCCATGAAAAACTTCTCAAAAATCTGTCGTTCGGAATCGACTTTAAACTGTAGGTCCCGCCACTCATGTATGAAATTAACGCACACAACATAAGTGGTGTGAGAAGTTAGGTCGTAGTCCTGACTGAAGGGTTGTAATGGCCAATTATGTATGTATGTGTGTTTTTACCAGAAATCTTCTGAGAGGATTTCGCCAAAGAAATATTTTTGAATTTCATTCGTTTTGTTGAAAATGTCATGAATGGTCGATGATAGTATTTTCTTAATTTGATCTTTTCAACGTAAACAAGGTCATCCTCTTTGCCGAAGTCTGCATATCTTCGCCTCAATATATCTGACCTGGGATTTGCACCACTCATCTAATAAGCCAACACACTATCCACTTGGAAATTCCAGGGGGGAGGGGTCTGTAGCATGAATGCTCGATGATAATACTTTCTTAACTTGGTCCTTCCAACGTAAACAATGTCGTCCTCTTCGACGACGTCTAGAAATCTCCTTCTCAAGATGTCTGAGCTGCGATTTGCACCACACGTTTTATAAGCCAATCTGTAGCATGAATGGTCGATGATAGTGCTTTCTTAATTTGGTCTTTCGAACACAAACAAAGTCGTCCTTTTCGACGGCTTCTGCAAATCTCCGCCTGAAGATGTCTGAGCTGCGTGTGCACCACACGTCTTATAAGCCAACACACTATCCACTTGGAAATTCCAGGAGAGGTCTGTAGCAGAAATGGTCGATAACAGGTCTACTCTTCCAATGCAAACAACATTTTCCTCTTTGTAGACTTCTGTGAATCTCCGCCTCAAATATTCATCTCGCCGAAGCATCTTCCTTCAAATGAACGATGTAGCGTAGCTGCTGGATGTTAATACGCTGTACAACCTTTGTGTCGTTGAAGAGATTTGAATATTATCGACAACTCTCACTGGACCGAAGGTCTAACTGGGGAATTTTCTGTAGAATATTCTGAGTATTTTAATCAGCTATTCCCGAGTAACCACGCATCTATAGCATGAATTCTGTAAACTGGAGAGTTCTACTGAAAACCAATAGTCTTAGGATAGACAACGCAGAAACAGATGACGTTAATGGCATCTGGGCTTTATAGAGGCTATTGTTGGGATTTTCATTGGATGATTGGATAAGTATATGTTAACGACAAATAGAAACGTTCGGCGTATTGATTCTCAGATTACAGCCGATAACTACACTTTTGGTGCAGTCAAGGCATTTATTTATCTTGGCTCCGTCGTTACCACCAAAAATGATGTCAATGTGGAAATCAAGCTCAGTATCACTCTTACAGACAGGTGCAACTATGTTCTCAATAGGCAATTGAGTAGCAGCACTCTACAAGACGTTCAATCTACCTACCTGGGCCGGCTCGGACATGTCGTTCGTATGGAGGAGGATGCTCCGGCGAGACGGTTATTTGATACAAAGATCTGCGGAAGTTGACGAAGAGGATGACCTTGTATCCGTTGGAAGGACCAAATCGTGGAAGTCCTGTCATCGATTGCTGTCACCAACTGGCGTAGGCGCCTGGAAGGATGTGTTGCGGCAGGCCGAAATCCATTAATCGGATTGTTATGGCCAATTAAGAAGGTAAGTAATGACATCTGAGTATCTTCGGTCTTTGACTGAAATAGCGCAGTAAAACTGATCACGATTTGATAAAGGATGCGTTGAATATTCGGTGAAACTCCTTGATGTAATAGTCAGGCCATTGGATTGTGTGCACTTGTGGGAAATTGGTCTTGGTATTCATAATAGCCAACGAATTCTATAGGAATTATAGAGATCCGCTGAAGAGCAACTGTTTACATGCCTAGTATTGTGTCGTAGGAGAAAGAATCAGATTGTCTACTGCTATGCAAATAATCTCGCTGATCGGTTGAGGATGAACATTGGCAGACTTAGCGGCTTTATCAGCTTAGATTAGGTTAGGTCGGAGTGGTAGCTTTGTTATCACAAAGCTTACTTGAGCACATATAGCAGCCCGTTGTGATGCCACGGGAGAACGCAATCCCTGTAGTGACCAAGTTCCACCAAATTCAAGGAAGAGGAAGAAGTTGGTTAACCAAAGGGCTTTATCAGCAGTATTGTACGGCAGAGCAGCCCTTGCATATATGCCCAGTGTTATGACATGAGAGAAAGAACCATAATGACTTCTATTATGCAAATGGTTTTACCGATCTATCGAGAATAGACATTGATAGATTGAGAGGCTTTATCAGGAGTATCAGCTTTATCTGAAGTCGCCGTGGTCTAGTGGGTAGTGTGTTGGCTTATTAGACAAAAGGCCCGGGTTCGAATCCCAGGTCAGACATCAAAAACGAAAAATATTTCTTCGACAACTTCCTCTCAGCAGATTTCTGGCAAAGACTCTGAGAGTAAAAATTGCCATAAAAAGTTTCTCAAAAATCTATAGTTCGGAATCGACTTTAAACTGTAGGTCCTGCCACTCATGTATAAAATTAACGCAGACAACATAAGTGGTGTGAGAAGCTAGGTTGTACTCCTGACCTAAGGGTTGTAATGGCCAATTATGTATGTGTGTTTACACATACAGATGCAAGGCAAAGCTGGTAACAGAGTCAGGAAGACTTCAGTCTGTCTTGTGTAAAGATGCGGTGCGTTTGAAGAAAGTAATAGTGGTTACAAAGATCTGTCGAATAATTGTCTAATAATTGTTACTGTTTGTGCAAAGGATGTAACCAGAGGAATAACAAACAAAAGCAATTGTTGTTGTTTACATCAAGTTGTGAACAGTGGCACACAGAATTGTACGAAACACGAAATTTATTATTATTTCTGGCAAAGACTCTGAGAGTAAAAATTGCCATGAAAAGTTTCTCAAAAATCTATCGTTCGGAATCGACTTTCAACTGTAGGTCCCGCCACTCATGTATGAAATTAACGCACACAACATAAGTGGTGTGAGAAGCTAGGTTGTAATCCTGACCTAAGGGTTGTAATGGCCAATTATATATGTATGTATCAGGAGTATCAGACGAATCCAAAACTAGAGGTAAAGACAGCATTTTTCATTGACATTTTCTATTACAAATAGAATAGAGGGGAGTATAATAGCCAAATTTTGCTAGCAAATGAAAACCTTTGTGGGTGACCATTACTTACAATTAATGACTGGTTTTACTTTAACAACTGTAAAGGACTCTAAACTTAATTGTCTAAAGAAAAGAATTGGACTGTAAAGAATTTATAACAGAAAAAAATTCCTGATGATTCAATTGCTCTCTTTCTCTTTTGCTCTCTCTCCTTCTCTCCTCTCCTGGCTATTTTGTTTTTATTTTTAGCAAAAAGAAAATTTTTTTTTAAGAAACAGTCTATTAAGGAATATATTTCTAACTGTGTTTGTGTATATGTATGGGTATGTATGTATTTAAGCATATATGTGAGTGTAACTGTATTTTTGTAAACAATCAGACATTTGGCACGCAAACGGATATCCGTTTGCCATGTTTTGTAGTCACAATAACTGGTTTTAGTTTAAAATGTTCATGTTTAAACCAAAGAAAGAGAGAAAGATAGACAGTAAAAGAAAGAGAGAGCGAGAGAGAGAGAGAGAAGCATGAAAAGAATGGAAAAGTGTGTCTGAGAGGTAGTACGTTTATTATTTCAAGACTTATTGCGTTGTATTGTTTTCTGTTTTTTTTTGTTTTTTTTTTCCGTTAAATGTCTCCAGTTCCTGTGCTGGAATTTGGCTAGTGCTGCTGCCTGGCAGCCAAGCATGCCACCACGCAGTCATTTACTTTTGTCTACTGATTTTCGGTAAACATTCGTTATCGTTATCGTCCTTTAACAAAGTGCACAACAATCGCAATTTAAAGAATTTTTTTTACAACGTTGTTTTCATTTTTTTCATTTTGTTTCTTTTGTTTTTACTAAGGAAACGGGGCTATATACAATCATAAATCAATTTTGTTGTTCTTTTTTCTTTTTCCTTCTCCTTCTCCTATATTTTTATTTTCAATTTTCTTTTCTTTCATTTTTTTTTTTGTTTTCAATTTTCAAAATGCATTTGAAAACTGCAACCATTTGTTATCAGTTAGAATGGCCTAGGAACGCATTTGGTCATTTAAAGGACTTCCACAGAATGGAATGGAAAGTGGAAAGGGAAAATTTAGAAAATTGTTATTGGGGTACGTAAATAATTTAGTTTTTCTTTTCATTTCATTTATATTTAACAATCGTTTTTCAAATTGTTTGTTTTTGTTGTCATTGTCTTGTTAAGTTGTCTATGGAGTATGGTGGTGCATGAATTGTTGTAACATGACAATGGCATGTGTCATGCCATGTATATGTTAAATGATACTTAAGAAATGCAATTAAATTCAAAAGAAAAAAAAAGAAAGGGAAATATTTTATAAACTAAAGCATTATATAAACATTTATGGCCATACGAAAAGGAAAGCTGTTAAGAGGAATAGACAAGAAAGTAAAGAAATTGGGAAATTAGGCAAGCAATTGCAAAACTAAATTGAAGAATATTGAAGCCAGAGACTTTTCTTAATTTTTTATGAAGCTTAAGACTGTCATAATGCATATAAAGGGTCCGCCAAATAACTTTATTTTTTCTTCAACAAAAATTCGTTCAACATGACCCGATAACGATCGCCATTAACTGTAACGGCCAGTTCTTGCTCATTTTCGAAGAAAAATGGCTCAATTATGCCTTTGGACCAAAATCCCCACCAAACAGTAACTCGTTTTGGATGCGTCGGCTTTTAAATGTATGTGTGGGGGTTATCTGTGCCCCAAATGCGACAATTTTGCGCCAAGATCAAAATGATTTTCATCTGAAGACATGATTTTTTTTTTTTGCCAAAATCGGTATCTTCTGTAAATCGATCGCAGGCCCACTTCGCGAAGCGAAAACGCGCATACGCAAGCATATTCATTCAGCGGAAGGATAAAAATAATTGTTTGTCAAATCAGACATGAACTAAGTGTTGCCATTCACGAAATAAGCAAACGTTAGATAGCGGACCCAATACATACAGTAGAATGTACAAAAAATGCAACACTGTGCCATATGATCTTTAATAAGATCTGTTTCAAAATAACGGTAACTAATTTATCTATTTTCTTTCGCTGTTAATTCTTTCAATTATAAGTTTTCAAAGTAACCACAGTTTATTCCAAATTCTGCTTTAAAAAGTTAAATATTTTTGAATTAGTGAAAAAAGTGCAAATTTTTAGAGAGCAAAAAAAAAATGCAACATAATAATAAAAAAATAGTTAAAGTAAGTTATTTATTTAATTATAATTGAAAATTTCTTAAATAAGTTATACAACATGTGTTTTGTAATAGAAGCAGCTCTCAGCTGACAGCAAAACTGCAATCATTAAAGCCTTAGAAGAAGGAAAATCCATGCGTGAAGTTGGACACCTCTTTGGTGTAAATCAATCAACCGTATGTCGGATTAAATCTCGATTTTCCTTGAGAAATAGTGTGGAAAGGAAACCAGGTAGTGGTAATCCTCGAAAAACTACCTCTCGCCAAGACCGCCAGATGATTGCACTGGTTAAAAAAGATCCACGAAAGACCACAGTGGACGTTGCTAATTTCGCAAATGAGCAAATGGGAGTCTCTATAGGCGTTCACACTGTTCGCCGTAGGTTGAAAGGGGCTAATTTGCATGCGAGACGACCCGTAAAGAAACCTCTGATCAGTGCAATCAATAAAAAGAAACGCCTGGAATTTGCAAAACGTTACAAGGATTGGTCAAATGAACAATGGGCTAAAGTCTTGTGGATCGATGAAAGCAAATTTAATTTGTTTGGCTCCGATGGAATAAATTTTGTTCGAAGACCGCCTGGACAGAGATATTCTCCAAGATATCAACTTCCAACCGTAAAACATGGCGGTGGATCAATAATGGTGTGGGGTAAGGAACGATATGTTGAAAAAAAATTATTGATTTTACGACACGTATTTACAGGTGCGTTTTCCCGTGATGGGGTAGGTCCATTAACTCAAATCGAAGGAAAAATGGACGCCAGGAAGTACTGTGAAATCCTTGGAGAACACATGCTTTCTCATCTGCGGGAAAAAATGCCTCCTGGTAGCATATTCCAACAGGATAACGATCCAAAGCACTCAAGTCGCTTAGCTCGAAACTTTTTAAGCGACAATGATGTCAATGTTTTGGATTGGCCATCACAGTCTCCCGATCTAAACCCCATAGATCCCATAATCTATGGGAGCAATTAGATCGGGAAGTTAAGAGGAAACATCCGTCAAATAAGAGGCAATTAGAAGAAATTTTGAAAAGTGAATGAATGGGAGAAAATATCCATTAACACATTAATAGCTTTAGTCGACTCTATGCCTTCTAGGTTGCAAGAAGTCATAAAAAATAAGGGCTACGCCACTAAATATTAATTTTAAGATTTTTTTTTTTTGTAAGAATTACTATTTAATTTAAATAAACACATTAAAATTTATGCTGTTGCATTTTTATTGCTCCCATGAAATTCGCACTCTTTTTTAATGAATGACAAAATAATATCACATTAATTAAAAATATTTAATTTAATTTTATTGATAATAGGTATCTCTATAACTGTAGGGATTAATAACCCAAAGAAATATTTTGAAGTGGTCACCATTTTTTTTAAAATTATCGCACTTAAATATAATTTTATCCAACGTTGCATTTTTTGTGCTCGCTACTGTACGTACATAATTGGCCATTACAACTCTTCAGTCAGAATTAAAATCTGGCTTCTCATATCCCTTATGTTCTATAGTTTAATGTCAACTTCGAACGACAGGGCTGTGAGAAACTTTTCATGGCAATTTTATTTATTCTCAGAGTTTTTGCCAGAAATCTGCTGAAAGACAGTCACTATAAAATTATTTCTTCGTATTTCGTTTGACCTGGTCTTTTGACCCGTGGCCTCACGTCTAATGAGCCAACGCACTACTTACAAGATTACAGCGACTTCCACAATGTATATTGTCCATCTTTTTCATTGAAATTGTTTCATTTTCATTAC
>JABZEU010000059.1:0-14372 GCA_014635995.1 Sarcophaga peregrina
CGTTGCAAACAATTTTAAAACTTCGATAATACCTTCTAATATTATCATCGGAAGCACAACGGCAAGTGTCACTATTTTGTTTCATATGAACAACACTCAAAAGATGACATTATGTTTGGAACTTGAAAAATATATTATAGGAAGGAGGAATGTTTATGGACACTAGGTTTGAATCTTATTATATCATAAGTGACAGAAAAATTCTCTGCATGAAGGGAGTTAGACATACGAATAGTCCGTCAAACAAACAGGCTTTGTCTGCAACGCCTGACCAATCGACCACAAATGGATGTACTGGGCGAGAACGATAAATTAGTCCCCTTATTTCGCTCGAGCAATAAAGGTTGCAGTAGCGACATAACAGTGAAACACAACCCACATTGCAACAATGTTTCAATGAAACAATGGCGTTGGACTAAGACCACTCCTGTAAACGATCGAGAAGCCTCAAAATAGACATTAAGGGCCAACAACAAATATTATATTTTCACTCTGACTCTAGGTATGAAAAAAACAACTTGTCGCGTAAATTGGCCTGTATGTACATTTTTTAAACAACTTACATAGCTAACCGGCACAATGCGTCAATTCGACCTCCGGGTACTGTACTTGGCATAGTTGACAAGTGCACATCCTTTAACCTAACCTAGCTAACGGTGTGTATGTGCTTTGCTTTCAGTTTCACTTTGACAAATTCACATCCTGTATATGGAAATATTTTGTTTTTACAAATTTTTTGATTTAACACTAAACCTACCGATACTTCATGTATTCCTATTACTACCATAGGGGGTCAAATGACATCTTGCGGTATTTAAGGTAGATTACATATATTTCTCGGTAAAAATAATTAACCAGAAAGGAGTAAATCTTGGAAAGCACATTCGATGTATTTTGTAATAAAAGTCGTAGAGGCAAATGGCGATGTGATGCGTTGTTATTTTCAAGAAATTATGACAAGAAGTTCAAAATGGATCATTTAACCCGTCCATTGTAGGTTTAGTGTTAATACAATCACCCAAAACTAAATGGTGGGCTGTAGTTTAAGTATTTAATAAGAAAATATTTCAGTTCTTGTGAGTTTATGACTAGCGCAGTGTATATTCATTTCGCTCTGTTTGCTGTTTATTTCCAATATAAGATTGGACTACCCTCCCGTCTTGTACTAGCGTCCTTAGGTGCTTTTTGGTACGGGCTCTTTAACCTCCACTTCGATATAGCGACTTCATCGATTTACAATATTTCTGATAGCATTAGGGATGCCAAACGTGAAAGATTTTTAAAAATCTCTGGCTTCGGGTTACTCACTAAATTGGAATAATTCTTTAAACCCTTCTTCTCAAATATTTGGCAAAAACTGTGACGAAGATCTCCAACACGCTAGTAAAATGTGGAAAGAATAAATAAATAATATTGATCATAAATCATAAGAAATCCATAATAAAACTAATTAAACGGAGAAAATAGATATGGACCAACCATGCTATCTAGGGATGCCAATCGGGAAATTTCATAAAATCCCGAATCACTGGATTTTTAAAAACCTGTCCCGGGATTTTTCATATGTATTTTGACCTTCAAAAGGTCCTGAAAAAAATTCTATACCACTTGACTTCGATAATAGCATCTCAGATGAGGAGAACCCTACTTCCAGTGATAAAAAATTATTTGATGGCATCGAAGAATGCAAAAGTCCTAAAAAACGAGTTAATAGGGTAACCGATTTAGATACTCAACTGTCCAAAGAAATAGATTTATTTACATCAGGAATTGGGAGAGGTGAATATTTATAAACTGCATACAGCTATCCTGGAACTATTTTTCCCAACAAATGTTGATTGCGAGAAGTGTTTTTCAACGGCAGGGTATGTTGACAATGAAACTCGTTCAGGCCTCGTTCAATCAGATCACATGTTATATGCTTTAATCTTTTTGTTGGCATACAAATAATTTTCTTAAAACTAATGCATTTGCCTATGTATGAATAATTTTTATTTTTGTTAGTTTACGCTTTATATTTTATTTCTAATGACATATGATTCTGATTTAATTGGAATACAAATGATTTTGTTAACAAAATATTTTTATTATTAAGAGAAAATCTCGAAATTTCCCGTGATCTTTCGGGATATTTGGTTCCCGGATTATCATGAAATATTCCAGATTTCGGGGTCGAAATTTACGAAATCCCAAATCCCGGGATTTTTAAAAATCGATCCCGTTTGGCATCCCTAGTTCTTATATATGTATCGGTCCAATATTATCCCCAGATTTTTTTCATTTTCAGTGATATTATTTCAACCAGCAGAAATCAAATATTTCTCCATTTACGAACTTTGGTCCTTATCATAGATCATACTACTACGGTTTTATTTTGGATTTGCCTTCAATTCAATTTACGTCTACCAATGCCTTACATTCTCAACACCGTTTTGAATGATGTAAAAAAGAAGTTATTCTTACCATCAGAACCTCTTCGCCTGTGTATTCTTGCACGCCTAAGGCAATTTTATTGAGAATTCATTCAAAACGAATCTCCATATTAGGGGCGAAAGAACTTCAAACTCAGTAACAGAACTCAAATATTGGTTGTACTGTTTCCTTACCGTTCGTATCTTCACTCTTTCCACCTTTCCTAAAACCTGCACAATGCACTGCCTGAGTAGGGGTCATCCCCTGAATGCTGGTTTTATAAGAAAAAAAAACGAGTTCGTAATAAACGAAGTTTTTTGTATGAAAGTTGTTATTAAAACGTTGGGACTTGAAAATACGTACGTAATAACCAAGAATTCGTTATAACCGGGTTCATTATAAATGAGTTTGACTGTATAAAGCTTTTAGGTCCTTAACCACATAAACAATGAATTTCGTTCGAATGAAAAATATTTATTCCTGTACTTATCACCCGACATACGTATGTATATGCGGTAGTTTTATTATTTCAAAAATTTCCTGTACTTGGAATAAAGTTTTATGCACATCAGCATGCATGCATGAAGGGGAATTATAAGGTACAGTGCAGAATGGCATATGAATTGTTTGTTTATAATGTGTTCGCATGTGTTAGTTTTTTCTCTGCATATTTTGCAGCGACTGCAAATTTTAATTGTTGACTTTGTCGAACAAAGGCTTTTGCAACAACAGGTCGTTTACACTGTTACGGATGGTAGAATTTCATGTACCAGAAACTCTTTCATTCGTATTCGACAAAAAGCAAAGGCTTTAGGTTGTTCACGTCGTGTACACTGTTCCGGTTGGCATAATTTCACGTACACGTGCTATTTTAATATAAAGATTTTTGTGATTTATTTCTGCTAGTTTTCGTTGTATAGGAAGGTAAAAAAAGAAAAATTAAATGGATTTTCGTTAAAGAATAACGATTCACATGCATATCTTGGAAGCATGGCTACTTCTTAAATACTTGCATTATAGGGAAGGCCATTTAAGTTTTGTTTTGTTCGAATTTCTCTTAATTCAATAAGAGTAAGATATTGGTTTCAAGTAATTGGATTCACAGAGTTGTCCATATCCAACAAACACAAGAAATATTCAAACATGGCTGCACAGAATATTTAAACCTGCTGCTTTAAACACAATAAATAGTAAACGCAACAATTTCCCAAAAATAGAATACCGCGGTGTATATGGACGTGATTATTTCAAAGACAGTGCAGATTTGTAATTTCTATTTTTAAATGCACTAATAAGACAATTAGTGCTCTGAGTGAGAAGGTTTTGTCCTGGCAATATTAAGAATAAGCGGTCAAATAGCAATATCTCCAAAGCCAAAAAAGCTAGGGTATTCAAAAGGGGTCAGAACATTGCATATTAAAAGTGCTTAAAGCTTTTAGGAACAAAAGGGTTAATTGGTTTATAGATTTGTTTTAGGAATAAGTAAAATAAGATATTAATGTATATCAAATATTAAGCAAATTTAAAACTCCTTGCCTTAAACAACCTGGCAATATTGCATCGCGACAAAAAAGTGAACGAAAAAAAACGGTAACAATACCGGAAATAATCTGAAAAGTGAAGCCCAGACTTGATCGAAATCCATGACGCAGTGATAGAAACATATCGCGAGAACCGATGCAACATATTTTGAAAAATGAGTTTGGACTAAAGCCATTGAAGTTCCAAAACGTACAAGAGCTCACCGATGGACAAAAAATGTTAGGCTGGAGAGAGCTTGCATTGATTTTCTTCGATGAGAAGACTGGAGAAAGCTTGCACAAAAGTGGCCAGTTAGCGAATTTGATTTTCTTCGATGAAAAGCTATTCCAAATTGAGCAGTTTGTGAACAAACAAAATGATCGGGTTTACTTGCCAAAGAGGTCAGCTGAAAATTTACACCTGCGATTGGCCACCAGAACTCAAGCACCGCCGATGGTAATGGTATGGGCCGCTGTAACGGCAGATGGTCGCTCCCCGCTCGTATTTATCGACCGTGGGTATAAAAAAAAATGCCTTAAAGACAGTATTGGAGCCCTGGGCAGACAAACATTTCGGCCGCAGACCATTGACATTCATATAGGATGCATTAACCAAGAATGGTTTAAAAAGAAGGTTCCTCGCTTCATTTCTATCGCAGAATGGCCACCAAAGTCTCTACGGATCTCAATCCGTTGGACTTTTGCGCCTGGGATAATTCGGAGAGTTTGGTTCTCACTAAAAAATCCCAAAGTGTCGACCATCTCAAGACGGTCCTTCGCCGGCAATGGGCCAAAATACCACAAAGCCACTTTCGTGCAGCCTGTGACGGCTTTGTCGGCCGTTTGAAGGCCATAATTCATATTAAAGGTCGCCAATTCGAACAAATCTAAACTGATTCTAAAATTTGATGTTATTTCCAACATGTTTTGCTTTTGAACAATAAAATTAAAAAAAAAAAATTAAAAAAATGTCAGCCACCCTGTAATTGATGGTATATGCATAACTTAAACGGAATAAGCGAATTCAAGTATCAAAGCTCAGAATTCCCTGTCGGTACAGACAATATAATACCAATCATAAATTTTTAAAATCATTAAACAACAAAATTAGCAAATTTCCTACAATGGTTTTGGCTGTAAAAAATCAATTGAAAATATAAATTTATTAAAAATGTATGTCACATTTCAGCAAAAATTGTGTATATAAATATTTAATTTAATTAAATTGCAATACCTAAAAGAGAATATAAAATTTTATATACATACATATGTATGTACCCTGTAGGAAATGCCAATAGTGAAACTCTACGAACTTACTATCGACACAATCACCAGTACTAGTGACATTTTTTAACCCGGCCAATGTTATTTGCTATAGACATTTAACATGTGCGTGCCATTGCAAATCTACTACTGATATTAGTACTACTGACTGTATAGTGAATAGGTACTCCTTTTGGGGACCATATGTAGACATTGGAACCAGTAAATCAATAGTATAATTTAGCATTTTGTTTTGCTGCGGCCCACTTCTTTGAAATATTTTTCCTTTTGAAGCTGAAATACTGCTCCAAGCTGATATTACATCTGGATATTAAAAACAGCATTTATTACCTATTAAGGCCTTAAAAACATTTGATTATTCGCGAAACACCTTTTTGTAAAAAGAGCCATTGACCGGTGCGGTTTCACTCGTCGAATCTATTGAATTTAAACAAAAAATGCAATTTCATTCGTTGAACTAGTTCCACAATAAAAGTAAGTACTTACGTATGGGTCTGAATGAGTTTTCAAAATAGCATCAAATTGTCTCTGTTTTTCTTCAGAGTCAATAGCGAAAATTTCCATACGATTTGATGCAATTTCATTTTGTTTAAAAATTGTGTTCAACATACTAATTTTTATCTTCTCACGCAAACTATATTTTGGAAAATCAATTTTAGACGACACAGAATATTCAGGCTCCAGATAATTAACACTCTTACTCTTAAACTTATAATTGCCTCATTTTCACAACTTTTATTTTAATATAACATTGATTGTTTTTTTTTTATTAAACGTTTGTAATTTCTTGACAATTGACAGTTTTTTTCCAATCAAAATAGAATAATTGTTGAAGCTTCGATCACAATGTCACCATAAAGTCACCAATATAGTCGACAAAACTGGTAATTTGGAGACACATGGCGACATGTTTCCTTCGAGGTATGTACATATACTTATGTATGTGTATACAAATACATACATACTAGGGATGGCAAACGGGATGGATTTTTAAAAATCACGGGATTGGGGATTTTGGCTATTTCAGGATCCAAAAATCCCAAATAATCACGGGAAAAATCGCGATTTTCTCTTAATCACAAAAATATTTTGTTAACAAAATCATTTGTATTCCAATTATGTACGTATATCAAAATTATATTTCATTAAAAATAGAATATAAGAACAACAAGGTATAATGTAACAAAAAAAGCGTAAATTAACAAAAATAAAAATTATTCATACCTACATATGCAAATGCATTAGTTTTAAGAAAATTATTTGGATTACAACAAAAAGATTAAAGCATCACGTGATCTGATAGGCTTGAACGAATTTTGTTGTCAGCATACTTTTCCGTTGAAAAACACTTCTCGGTATTAACATTTGTTGGTAAAATAGTCCAAAAATAGCTGTATGCAGTTCGTAAATATTCACCTTTGAGTATCTAAATCAGTTACCCTATTAATTCGTTTTAAAGGGTTGTTTTTGCATTCTTCGATGCCATCAAATAATTTTTTATCACTGGAAGTAGGGTTTCACTCATCTGAGATGCTATTATCGAAGTCAAGTGGTTTAGAATTTTTTTCAGGACCTTTTCTAGGGTCAAAATACATACGAATTCACAATCCCGAAAAATCCCGGGACAATTTTTTAAAAATCCCAGGATTCAAGATTTTGTGAATCCCAATAATCCCGCGATTCGGGATTTCCGAATGGCATCCCTAATGCATACGCATATGTATGTAAGTACACAGAAGATTCCAGGTATACAAATTTTAATTATAAAAAAACTTTCTGTTTGTTATTCTTTAATTTTTGCATGAATGGATTTTAAATTCTGAATTAGAAATACAACACAAACTAATATTTGACTCACACTCATGTGTTTCTAGAAATGTTTTTTTATATAGACATTCATACAAGGATATGTTTGATTATATTTGTGTTTTCTTTTTTAACTAAAATTGATTATTTTCTTCTAGGATATGTATTTTAATTAAATTCAGATTACTTTGTGGATCAAAATATTAAAAAAAAAAAAATATTTTTTGAATTAAAATTGTGACAAGCAATACTGAATTTTTTTGAAAATATTTACAAAGAAAAATTTGAAATTAGATTAATTAGAACAAACAAGAAACTCAGACTTGAATTCTCACAGCAACTATACTGTGCGTGCTAGTTTTATACACATATGGGTAGAGGGCCTACAATTTAAAATGGACTCTGAACAAAAAAAATTTGAGGAGCTTTTTATTGTCATTTTATTTACCCTCAGAATTTTTGCCGGAAGACTGCTGAGAGCAAGTCGACGAAGAAATATTTGTTCATATCTAGTTTTGCTCGAGATATCTGTTCTGTGATTTGAACCATGGCCCTACGCTATCTACTATATTATGGCGTTTTACATTCAAACGTTTTTTAATACAATCAGCAGTCCAGGCAGCCAATATACAGGGTGGCTGATATATAATGCAACAAATTAAGGCGCTATATTTTTTAATTTTATTGTTCAAAAGCAAAAAATGTTGGAAAAAACATAAAATTTTTGAATCAGTTTAGATTTGTTCGAATTGGTCACCTTTGGTACGAATTATGCCATTCAAACGGCCGTCAAAACCATCACAAGATGCACGAAAGTGGCTCTGCAGTATTTCGACCCATTCCTTGCCAAGCGCCGTCTTGAGATGGTCGAGGCTTTGGAATATTTTAGTGAGAACCTTACTCTCCAAAATGCCCCAGGCGCAAAAGTTCAAACGGATTGAGATTCCGGAGATTTAGGTGGTAGAAATGAAGCGAGGATTCTCATTTTAAGCCATTCTTTGTTGACGCGTGCTGAGTGCGGTGGTGCTGAGTCCTGCTGGAATGTCCATGATGGTCTGAGGATGAAAGTGTTTGTCTACAAAGAGGTTACAATACACATTTTCCCGATAATATTCGGCATTTATTTTGACCCCACGGTCGATGAATACGAGCGGGGAGCGACCATCGGCCATTACGGCGGCCCACACCATTACCATTGGCGGTGCTTGAGTTCTGGTGATAATTTGCAGCTGTAAATTTTCATCTAAACCTCTTTAGCAAGTAACGCCGATCATTTTGTTTGTTCACAAACTGCTCAATTTGTAATGGCTACTCATCGGAGAAAACCAAATTCGGTAACTGGCCACTTTCATGCAAGCGGTCTAACTGTTTCCGGCCTAACTTTTTTTTGACCATCGGTGAGCTCTTGTGCTATTTGGAACTTCGATGGCTTTAGTCCAAGCTCATTTTTCAATATCTGTTGCATCCGTTCTCACGATATGTTCAGCTCACGAGTAATTTTTCTACTACTGCGGCAAGGATTTCGATCAAATCTGGCCTTCACTTTTCCGATCATTTCTGGTGCTGTTACCGTTATTTTCGTCCACTTTTGGACGCGATGCAACACTGGCAGTATTATAGTAACGAGCAGTGGTACGGGAAACAAAAGATTGTTTCACATTTAAATGCTGGAGAGGCTCTAATGATAGTCACCTGTGGTGTTATAGCACAAATATAAAGCAATACACTCTATCACGCTTGAATTCCATCATGAATAACTTTTTTCTGAATGCAATAATCAAAATTGCTATTGTAAGCTTGTAAATAATAAAATGAACTGTCACTGGAATAAATCTGTCAGCTGTCAAGACGAGCGGTTTCCAAGTGACAACAACCTGAAGTTGGTTGGAATACATATCAGCCACACTGTAAGATTAGTACATGAATAATTAGTATAGACACAACGCAACTTACGTTGTGTGCGTTAAATATCATACATAAGTGGTGGATCTATACTTTAAAGTCGACTCCGAACGACAGATTTTTGAGAAACTTTTCATGACAACTTTATTTACTCTCATAGCTTTTGCTAGTAATCTGCTGAGAGGAAGTCGCCGAAGAAATTTTTTGTCATATTTCGTTTAGTTCGCTAACATATTTTGTCTAATAAGCCATCGCACTACCTACTAGACCACGGCGACTTCATGATATTAGGTTAGAATCAGTTTAAAGAAAACATTGCTCATTAATAGCTATTCGATCGATCTTTTGTAGATTCATAACAGAGATCAGCAATGAACATTTTTTCCGCTACTTATAAGCACTCATGCAATTTTGAGTATGAGGGAATTGAAATTCATCTACTCTGAGTCATTCGTACTCGCTACAACATTGATTTATAAGCATAAGTAGCAATGAGTATGAGTACAACGTTGGTATCAAATTCACAACATTCGAAATATCTTTGATTCATACGCCTACTCATTCTGATTCATAAATTTAGAAAAATACTTATAATTCTTATAAGTCATTCCAGTGGCTCGAATCATTCATCAAAATTTACAGCCTTTGGTGTTGTTGCATATAAAAACAAAGAAGAAAGGAAAGACAAAGACAACATGCAAAGCATACACACAGTATTCTTGTGAGTATAGTAGTGTTCGTACTCGAATCATAATTATTTTGTGCTTCGTGTAAATGTTAAGTAGACACGAGTCCAAGTTAATAACATCATGCATATTGTTAAATATGAATACGACGCGTTCTTCAACTTTGAGTATGAGTAGTATGAGTATGATATCAAAATAAGTATGAATGCGTATAAGTATCTGAAATTATAATGTGACTCGAATCTACTCATCGTTTTGAATATTCGTTGATGATTCATAACAAAACTTTTGATCATCTGAAAAAGTATGAAAACCTAAAAAACCCCTCTAGTGCATGTTGAACCCAGATCATTGCGTACAGTCCTCATGAACAATTGTCCTTCCATGGGACCGTGGGATGCGAATGTCGTCTTTTTTTTAATTTATGGCGTTTATTATTAAATTAATAGAATTTTTCCATTCTGTACCATAATCTATCATTTAAAGTACCTCTCTGTGATTATCCATTAAAAACTACGAATTCATGTTTTATTAATTAAAAAGGGCTTAAACGATAATAAGATTATGAAAATTGTTAGCAATTTCTAGCGACAATGCTTTAATTAACAGAATAATAATGAAGAGTAATAAGATTTGCCGTAATGCTGTCACATTTGCAGATTTATAATGAGAATGAAAAATAAATCTGTTGTGCAATTCAAATAATCCTTTTTGTGAAAAATGTGATTTAATAACTTATTAACAATATTTTCAATATAATAATAATAGAGGTTCACAAATTGAAGAATGGGCTTCAAATTAATATTAAATTCACATTAGGCACATACAATTATGTTTATACAATATAAGTTATAAATATAAAACGTCGTCACGTTTTTAAAACACATTTTTTTGCTAAACGTTTATACAGTAGACAGCAAAAGTCATGATACTTCAATTCTTTGAAGACAGAACTGAAAAAAAAGCAGCTGATAAAAAACCAAATAATAAACAATAATTTAAATTAAGAAAAATTTCAGTGGTGTCACTATCGAGTTTTTTACCTACGCAAAAATAAAATCGCAAATATAAAAAAATCGTATACTTACACATTCATATGTATGTATGTATATGACAGAGATCCTCAATGATACTCATAAGCACTCATGAAATTTTGAATATAAGTGAGTCAAGAATATTGAAATTTACTCTGATTCATTCGTACTATTACAAAAATACTTTTTTTTATAAAATCAACGTGAGTTTCTACTCATACTCATACTCATACTCGAAATATGTTTAGTTGTTGTTGCTTTTAAAAAAAGACACATAAGCAAAACAGATAGAGCGGTAAGCAGATAAACACACTATGCTTTAGTGAGTATTTTAATATTCATATGCGAATTATACTTATTTTGTGATTCTTGCAAATGTTGAATTTCGGAAAGTCAAATCAGTAACATTAGACGTGTTGTTAAGTATGAATATGAGTACTTCTAACGTTGACTATGAGTAGAGGTTCCATGATATTAAAATAAACATGAATGCGTATAAGTGTCTGAAATTATAAATTAGATTGATCTACTCATCGTTTTGAATACTTATTGTTGATCTCTGATACACACATAATTGGCCATTATAACCCTTCAGTCAGGATTACTGAACTAGTTTCTGATACATAAATTTATACATAAATGTCGGGTCCTACCGTTTAAAGTCGACTCCGATTTTTGGGAAACTTTTCATGGCAATTTTATTTACTCTCAGAGTTTTTGCCAGAAATCTGTTGAGAGGAAAATCGCCGAAGAAATACTTTTTTTTCTATTTTATTTTGATGTCTGGCCTTGGCTTTACGTCTAACAAGCCAACACACTACCTACTGCACCACGGCGACTCCTTTACCTGATATCGTAAATGAAAAATTCCAATTTGAAGCATTTTTTTTGTTTATTTTTATTCCAGAAATTTCAAGCACAAATTAATATTTTTTTGGATTCTTTCTCTCTTTTTGTTTTTGTTTTTCTAAGAATTTTACACACAATTTCAGTGCCAAGTTCAATATTTGCTTCCTTCTACGTTTTTACATTGTATTCTCTTTTTTATTTGAATTTTTAGTGAATTTTTTTCAGTGTTAGTTGACGTATGAAAAAATCATCAATCAATGTTATCTTTCAATAAAATCGTCTTTCGACAATTATTCTTAATGGATAATTAATCATACGGAAGTAATGACCTGATAATAGATTCAGATTTACG
Organism: Sarcophaga peregrina; assembly: GCA_014635995.1. NCBI lineage: Eukaryota > Metazoa > Arthropoda > Insecta > Diptera > Sarcophagidae > Sarcophaga > Sarcophaga peregrina. The sequence goes on from JABZEU010000059.1 coordinate 11,846, forward strand.
GTCAAATATGAAAAAAAATTTAAGAAATTGTATGACATTGCAAATAGGATATGCGGTAAAGAGGAGTTTTTACTTACTGGTCACTGAATTACAGTTCTGATGTTCAATATTTTATTAGGAAATTTGAATAATTATCTTCAAAAATTGAAGTAATTCCTTTCCATCTTACAATTAAACACTTTATTTAATAAGATTTGTTCATGTAATAAAATAAATAAAAGTAAAGACTATTGCCACACTTCAAAGTTTTTTCTGGAGGTTCCTTATAAAAAAAGGTAAAATGTGTGAAATTTAATTACTGGGACCATTTAAAGTAGTTACTTTTAACCGAGAATTCGTTATAAACGTGTTCGTAATAAACGAAGATTTTTGTATAAAAATTGTTATTAAAACGTTGGGATTGAAAATATGTACGTAATAACCAAGAATTCGTTATAACCGAGTTCGATATAAACGACTTTGACTGTAATTAGTTTTAGTAAACGGAATCTTGCATTTTATAAATGCAACTGATTCACTTACGTATCGCTGAAAAAGTTTTGTCTTGTTAAGTATATTTCAGTATAGTTTAGATTAAGTTAAACTGACAGCCTCCTCAATGGGTGAAGCTTAGATAGGTTCTATTTGGTGCCGTTTTAACACTGGTATTTATAATACCTATTTTATCCTATAATTACAGCTCCTGGCTGATATCTCTCAATCATTTCGATGATCCTATAAAGGTTTAATTGTTTTTTCAAATCGCAAAGTGAAGCCGCCGTAGTCTACTAGGTATTGCATTAGGTCATTGAACTGAAGTACCGAGTTCAAACCACAGGTCACCCATCAAAACGAAAGTATGAAAATATATTTTCGGCCAATTCCTCTCAGTAGATTTCTGGAAAAAATTCTGAGGGTAAATAAAAAGTTGCCATGAAAAATTTCTCAAAATTCTATCGTTCGGAGTCGTCTTTAACTGTAGGTCCCGCCATTTACGTATAAAATTAATGCACACAACATAAGTGGTGTAAGAAGCTAGTTTGTAATCCTGACTGTAGGGTTGTTATGCTCAATTATGTATTTAAATTCCCCATATCTGGTACCAGCACATGTGCAAACAGTATTGTAGTAATGAGGACTTGCTTAACTATTTCACTCAATTCTTTTGGATTGTACTTTTTTGTTTTCACCACACGCCTCAAATATGTGAAATGGGCTATGAAATAATATATAATTCCTTTTGAAGAGTTAAAATATATAATTTACTCATGCCGATGCACTTTGTGTTTCCGCTTCATCCGATTCATCTCCTGTAAGGTTTTCTTCATTTAAAATAGAAGTTTTTAAAAGTAAAGCAATGACTCCTGACACAATGGTTCTGGATTTCTATTCGGCAGCTTTGTAGAGAGAGAGACGATATGTAAGGCATCCGATGAAAATAGAATATTGTTAAAAAGATATTCGTCGATATTTCCCCGTGATATTTTTCTAGCATAATGTTCTCTAACATATCTAAAATCCTTGTTGCGGAATTCAAGCACCACTGTGTATAACATTCCAAAAGGCAGAGCAGCATTAGAATGATGTCTGCATTTTATGAACGCTGGATGGCATACAATAATCGGTATGTCAAACCAACATAGGACAGGTGAACTATAATAGTATGTCCAAGAATAATTGTAGCACACTTGAAATCCAATCAAATTAATTTCGTATTTTTTTTATTATTATAAGCCCAAAAGAAATTTTCAGTGTTTTCAGTGCCACAATAATAACCACTTAAAATTGCTCATAATCAATTAATAGTAAATGGAATATGTTTGCCATTCATTATTTGCAATAAAAATGCAAATGAGCAATTTTCACACGGACTCTCATTGTTTGTGATAATCTCTTGACTTAACGAATGAATGCATGACGTTCATTAAAATTTTTATTTTTATTACAATCGAAAGCAATTATAATCCAAATTTATTTAAATTTATGACTGAATTGCTTTATTTAAAATTGTTAAAAAAGAAAATAAAATTGTTTATGATAACGAATAATAATAATAATATTAATGGCGATAAAAAAATAAAAAATAAAACATAATCAATTTTATATAACGATAATTTATAATTTTAAGGCAAATATCACTCGTTTATTATTATTAAAATATGTCTCTCTCATACATATGTTAAGTGCATTATTAACAATCTATTTCCGAAATATATGGAGGCAAAAGCACATACAGTATGTTGAAATACAATTCACAATAAAATGCATATTTAATACAGTCAAACTCGTTCATAACGAACTGGGTTATAACGAATTCTTGGTTATTACTAAAAGCGTGCACAAGACATATAAAATTGCATATCCTTGCAATTTGCTCAAGACCGAATATTGATTGTAGCTGCAAATATAAATAAGTGTGAAGCAAAGATAAACTACAAAAAACAAATCCACTCATAAACCATTGTACAGCAGTATAAAAGAGAGTTGTGTGAACAGTGCAACAAAAATATTGTACTCTTCATAGAATCACAACATGCATTACTTTTTT
>JABZEU010000060.1:0-14368 GCA_014635995.1 Sarcophaga peregrina
TAACAAAAACATTATTATTGTTAATTCAAGTGAAAATAACAAAATAGTATTAAAAAGAAAAAACAGAAACAACAAATACGTAACAATTATTATTCTATTCTTGACAATGACATAGCAGTGAAGAATATTTAAAAAAAAATTCGTTCAACATGTACAAAATAACAACAATATAAACTCATCAAGTACATCGCGTAACGGTTCGCAAAATATTAATACAAGAGAAGAAAATTTATACGATGAAACAACAACAACAAGCAAACTGAGTCAGAATTATAAAAATATTCCACCACTCAATATTTATAATGTGGATCCTAATGCTCTCTTTGAGTTTATGTCTACTCTTAATGACTATACTAGAGTCAAGCGTTATTTACAAAAAAACCAAAACAAAGTTTTATACATTCACACTAAAAGACTCAAAAACAAAAACCTATTTATTAAAAGGTTTAAGTGGTAATACAGACCCTACAATAATTTTAAATGAACTTAAAAAATATGAAATGAAAATTAAAAATTTATCAAAATTAGTCAATTTACGACAAAAAAAATCATTTATGGATGGTTATAGTTTACCAATATTTATAGTTCAATTAAGCAACGAGAGTCAAGTTAGCGAATTGAGGTCAATAGGAGGGCTAATTTATAGATGCATTCGTTGGGAGACCTTAAGGAAACCTTAAATTACCCAGTGCAGAAACGGCCAAGGTTTTAACCACAACGCCTCAACAAAATGTATGAAATGTAAAGAGCAGCACAGATTTTGGTAAATGTCCACTAAATAAAACTCCTAATGTGGAGAGAGAAAACCTATTTTGCGTTTTATGCAATAAATATGGGCATCCAGCTTCGTATAAAGGATGTGAGAAGTACAAAGAAGTGTGGTGAACGACTCTAGAAATTTCTTAAAATTATTTTTTTTCGTTTTTTCATATTCCAGTTTGAATATTTGTTTTGTTCTTTTGACAGCAAATTTTGTTTCGTTAAGTACGTATTACCATATTATCTTTTAACATTTACGGAATTGTCAGAGTTATTGACAATGCTGCCAGCATTTATTTTATATGAAGGGGAAGTTTTCGGGGCATTTTGATAAACCTGTTTGTCTTTTAGTTGAAAAATAAGGAAAGGAGAATAAATCAAAAAGGAACAAGGATTTTTTTTTTTTTTGGGAGAAAAGGGGAAAAGGAGAGAGTCTCTGCTTTTTTGGTATATCTATAGATAATTGATATCCCAAATGTACTATTGAACAGATGCAATGTCATACCTATTAATTTTGTATTCGGCCGGTCACTTTGTAATGTTGCCACTGACTGATCGATGTTTAGTATGCAACTCTAACTAACTGTGATTTTCCCAAGAACTTTCGTTCTATTCAACTGAAATTCTTCTCAAAAGTTGACTTAAACGTTAGCATAAGAGAAAACGCTCTCTTTGTGTTTTTGGAATTTGCTCTTGAAGGTTAGTTGACAATAGAAAGAAAATGTATATATAAAAAAAAAGAAAAAAACAAAAAGAAGTGATATAGTAAAATAAAGTGTGTTGAACGGTAAACAACGACAAGAGCAACAAGCGTACATCAAATTTATTTTTTTCGGGTAACGGGTTAGTAACTGTACAAAAAGGGCGCAGCATCGCACCGCATGGATGACCCTGCGCAATATTAAACATCTTTAACAGGCATGTGCGTACAGTTACTTAACCTATATTTACCCTTCATAGCCCATATCAAATGAATCTGATGACATCACTCTAATCCGAACAACATAACCACAATAGACCGGCCTCATTAACTCACAACAACTTCTCACAGCACATCATCCTCAACTATAATATTCACCACATCTCTTTAAATCACCCTAATCCTCAACTATATTATTCACAACATCTCCTCAAAACATCATCATTCTCAACTATACCTACCTTCGGAACCCATATCCAATTCATCTGATGACATCACATTAATCCGCAACAACATCACCTCACCGCATCATAATCCTCAACTGTACTATTCACAGCATCTCGAAACACCATCATTCTCAACTATAACATTTGAAAACATCATCATCCTCAACTATACTATCCACCACCTCATTTGAAAACACCATCATCGTCATCTATACTTACCTTCAGAGCCTATATCAACTTAATCAGATGACATCACATTAATCAACAACAGTACCTAACCTATATGCTGTAACGGTCCTATACCTATACCGTAAGTCAAATTGGCAACAACAGTACCTAACCTATATGCTGTAACGGTCCTATACCTATACCTCCTATACCTATACTGTAATTCTACTATTATACTGTATAACGGTCCTCCAGGACATCAGCTCCATCAAACTACAACAACCCTTGTTACGGATTGGTCACATTAGAAGTCTTTTTTTTCCTTTTCTTTTCTTTCCTTTTGAGATATATTTAGTGTTGCTTCACAACACTGGTTTTTTTTCAAGGTTGGTAACCTTCCACTTTATTGCAACCCTTTCGTCCGATTCGATTGCAACACTGATTTTTGTTCCCTGGTTATCGTGATCCCTTTTGACATCTTGTTCCTTACAAATGTCGCAAGCGAATTGACCAATCATGTGTTGACATTTGGCATTTTTATCGTATGACGATGATCCCGTTATACGATTGACCAATAGGGTTGTGTCGCACGCTAAGGACAGGGAAAATAGTAGCTAGATGGATTATGCTTAAGGAAAAAAGGTAGTCAGTAGTTAGCAAGCCATCAGAGCGGAAGGTTTAAGGAAAAAAAAAAAGATCGAAAAGAGAAAAAAATCAAAAATGTATAAAACCCAAAATCGTGAAGGAAAAAAAATGTGTAACAAGAAAAAGAGAAAAAGAAGCAACTGTACATAGTTTTTTTTAAAGAAAAAAAATAACAAAATTAATAAATAAAAATAAAATTAAAAATGTAAAAAGAAGCTATGTTTAAAAGTTAATAAGAACCAAATGGGATTTACCAAGAAGAAAAAAACATTTAAAAAAAAAATAAAAGAAACAAAAGTAAATGCCAACGATACTTTTCCTTCAACAAAACTATAGGGCGTTAAATTAAATAATTTTTAGCCTGCTACAGAATAAGATCAAATGTTTTTGATATTTAAAAAAAAAAAAGAAGAAGGAAAAACTAAATTTATAAAATATAAGTGTGAATACAATCTTATTTTCTTTTGAGCTATTTTATTATTAACAAAAGATGTTAGCCTGAAATCAAACGTTATTTGTGCGAACGAAATGAACAAAATTAATTCTTCATAACAGAACAGCAACAAAGGCAACAACTCGGAAAAAAAAATGAAAATAAAGAAATTTATTAACTCATAAATAAAATGTATGTAAAATAAAAAAAAAAAGAAAAGGCGAATATATATTAAATCCCTCTCTTCCTTCCTTTGTATCTCATCAAAAATCAAAAAAATTTGTAATAATAAATGAACAAATGTTTAAATGATAAGCAAATCTACAAATAATAAAGATAATAATATTAACAAACGCATTAAAATGAATATAAAACAGAAATAAATAAAATCAAACTCATTTATGTTAAGCCACATTAATAGAGAAAAAAAAAAAGCAACAACAACTATTTTTCAACAGCCATACAACAACAACTCAGCCATAACTACTCTACAATTTTTGGATAACAACAACAACTCAGCTATAACTACTCTACAATTTTTGGATAACAACAACAACTCAGCTATAACTACTCTACAATTTTTGGATAACAACAACAACTCAGCTATAACTACTCTACAATTTTTGGATAACAACAACTACACAGCTATAACTACTCTACAATTTTTGGATAACAACAACTACTCAGCTAGAACCACTCTACAACATCTGGACAACAACAACTACTCAGCTATAACTATTTACGTAAATATAAACGCTTACCATAAGTAATATAATATACCCTAATTAGTTACTTACCTATTTAAGATTAATATTTCCTATTCCTATTGATCCTATTGTATACTTATATATATATATATATATATTTAATTGCCAAGTTGAAGGAAAAGAATTGAATTTTTTTTTTTAATAAACATTTGTGAATTCTTCTTTTAAAAAGAAACAAAAAAAAACATGAAAGAAGACTGAGTAGTTACTAAGGAAGGGGATGCTGGTATCCAAGGTAGGTCAGTAATGTAAGTGGTCGTACTTTCGGGGACAGATTTCGGAATGTAGGTACTTTTCTGTCCATAGGGTAGTTTATTTTGTTTTCTTCTGGAAGGGAAAAGTGTACCGTACGTGGCCAATCACCTTGCCATGGATTTTTATTTCGATAGTTTCGATATTTCAATCGTTTTATCTGCTGAAGGCAGCATGAATTTTCGGTATTGAACTACTTTTGCTTTTTCGTTTTTTTCTCTTATCTCAGGGTAGTAGAGTATGATATATGCTTACGCGTCAAATACTCGGGTTGAGAACCACGACTTTAGCTTCGAGCTAGCCGGCAAAGACCTTTTCCTACCGCTTAACCTGTATTTGAAAATGTGCCTTGGCACATGGTAACGTTATTTGTATGCTATTTAACGGCGCGTAACACCCTTCAGGACATCATAATCATCAGCACAACTGTAATTCCTCAATAGCATCGTACTCAGCAACGGCACCTGTTTTGACCTGTCTGGTACACTAAATCGCCTCCCCCCTTCAGCCTACTATCTTACTCCTCCTACCATGGGATCCCCATAGTTACCGCTTCCTAAAAGCATTCACTAAACTAATTTTATTCCCATCATTGTAGTGTTTGTATCATAATTATTATATATGCAAGTGATAACCCTATCTACTCCCCATCCTTATAGACAACAGCATAGACGCGAGGAGGCCTCATCGACATCGCTGCTGCATTAAGGGGTAAGTTTAAAGTTTTGTTTTTCTATTTTATCATTTGATTGAAGTTTAAATCTTGCATATATAACTTGTGACTATTGTTTTTCTATAACTTTTATATTTTTATTCGATATTTCATATATATAAGTTTGTAATATATAAATACTTAATATATCTATATATTATATGTATTTATCTTAACTTCCCATTATATATATTGGTCTTCAACCTATATATATTATATATATTTATTCTCTCTATATCATATATATATATCTGTAATCTAGGATAACGTGAACTAATTTCAGCAATCTATCGTCCTTTGTAGATTGTACAATGAGTATACCATAGGAAGTTTTTTTTTTCTTTTAGCTAGTAGGAAATCATAGTACTTTAGAACTGAAATGCAACGAGTAAGTTTTTTGTTTCTCTATTATTTCTTTCTTCTTTCCGCGAGAATAGCCTATTATCTTATTTAAGTATTATTCTTAAAATAACCCTAATTATCATTATATTACTGTCTGCGACTATTTTGAATATATTTTTCCCATACATTGTTTAAAGTTAAACGAATTGAATTTTATATTGTTTTTCTAGTTTGTAAATAATTTCCTTTGCCAATACATTGTTTAAGGTTAAAACCAATTGAATTTTGTACTTTTTTTTAAATAATAATAAAAGCTGATTTATTCAGAATGAATGCCTAAAAACTTTCGTAAATTCTCTTATATGGTGTAGGTGAAATAGGCTACATAGGGATCCTACTCATCAACCCTGCTCGTAGGATACAGGCTTAGGGAGGGTTAAGAAGCGTGGTTTCTCAAAGACATCAGAGAAACCTGTTTAGTGAGCATCATTAATTAACACCCTTTTCATATCTCAATTCATAGTATAGTAGGGGCTTGTTTTTTTTTCTGATCTATACTATTCCAATCACGTAGTGTAAAGATACATAAAATAGGGAGTCTTTATAAAAGTGTGTAATGAAACAAGGGCGGCTAAATTGGGTCATGAACCCCCCCAACCGACTGCTAGCTAGCAAATTATAGGCTCCCACCGACCTTCTTTAGTCCGACGCTTTATGAACGGATACATAACTTGTTTGTGTGTCTGATTCAAAACAATTGACATCTTTTTTTTCCTTAGTGTACATTACAGAAGTCCAACAGAAGCTTAGAACTAGACTTGTTCATAATAGGTCAAAAGGAACAATGCATTCGTCTACTCTACAGCCTACCTTTGGTTGCGGGTAAATTTCTGTTTATAATTTCGGCATATTATCCTTCGTGTAATAATGACAACTTTTTCAAAGGGGAATTTTAGAAACTTTTTCAAATTTTAGACCTAAGCAATCCTGATAACTATTGCATTCTGGCTAAAGATAAAGACCTCAACTGTAGGCTCAGAGACTGGGGAAATTAGTCTTGTAAAACAAAGGGGAATATTTTGAAGGATTGGTCGCTATGTAATGAATTTGATTTTAGCTGTAGTTTTTATGCTCCGGTTGTACCATCCTTTCCAAGAGGAAGGTCATATTTGGACGTAGGTATTGCTGACTCTCGTTTGAAATAACATAGGGAAAATAATAGTCTCAATTGCTTGAAAACTTTAGATTATGACAGCGATCATAGCGCTATTCAAATACGGCTCTTGCCTTCTTCAGGGCCTTCTTCGCCAAGTTATCGACGGATTTATAAAGGTACTAAGTGGAAAAAGAATTTGGAAGTAGTATTTTGAGGGATTACAATGTGTTGTATATGTAAATTTAGTATTATTTAGTACTTATTTATATAACAAGTAGATGGCAACTCTTTTATAAATAAATAAATTATATTAAAACTTGCACTGAATAGACGTGTTCTAAGTCGTGCTCCGCTAATTTTTTTAATTTGTGAACAAACGTCTTTATTTTAATAGATTAATTAGTTATCTTAATTTACTTTTGTTTTTCTAATTAATGTTGTGAATTTTAATATTAAAAAACCGATTTTTACATTAAAATCTAATAAGTAAACATCCTAAAAAAATAAAAAAAATTGTAAAAAAATTAAAAATAATAAACAACAATCTCAAAAATATAGACAAACGAAGCAATTTTACAGTGCCTAACAACAATTTCAAATTCTTAAATTTTTAAACGACTAAAAAATCTACCTAATGTTGAACAGTTAAAAACACTAACAAATTTGAACGTCCTACATCTTACAAAAGGAACATTTAAAATGTAAGAATATAAAAAACTGTAAACAAACAAAAACAATATACAACCTAGCAACAAGTCTTACTTGTGTGACAATTAAACACCAAAATTAATACAAATATGATACACTTTGGTGACCTTGTATATCTTACAAATACACAACAACATTATACCATACAATACAATACACAACAAAAATAAAAAACGAAAGTAAACAAAATTAAGACATATCAGCTGTTTCGATTGGGAGTACTGCAAATGGAAGTGCTGCCAATTTTTTGTATTTATTAATTGAGTATTGGCAGTTAATTTTGAACTTAATTTTTTAAACACAGAATTACCATTCCGATGTACAACCTGAGAAAGGATAGGAGAATTGGCAAAAACAATACTAATAAATCTAAAACTAAAAATAACAACAATAAAATGTAAAAGCAAACAGTTAATAATTCAGACAATCAACCATCAACCAGTGGTGAATTGACCAACACCCCTATTAATAAACATCTAACGGACATTAACCAAATGCATGGGGCAAGCTCTTCTAGGTCTTCACTTCTGGACTCGCCGTTCAAACTATTAAACTGCATGGACAGCAAGTTTGAAAAATTCACGGAGCAAATTCTGAGGACCATTGATTTGAAATTTAAGGAGTTTAAGGAGGAGTTGATTAGTGATCTGAGCGACAAATATAATAGAAAATAAATTGTCAAATATCACTGAAATGGTTACCATTCTTGATAAGAAAGCTGCAGAACTTGATGAGATGCGTGAAGATTTAAGAGACCTCAAAATAAAGTTAAGGCAACAGGAGAATTACCCGGTTTCAGACGAGCTCAGGATTAATGAAATCCCTTACGCACAGGGCGAAAACCTACAGGAAATATTCAACGGAATGTGTACCACCATCAACACGCCTGTACCTAACATTCAATCAATCTATGGCCTTAGGAATCTCAACAACAAACGTAATGTGCTCTCGAATGGTGCAGCTATTATTGTGAAAATGTGGTCTGCATATGATAGAAACTTCTTCCTGAAACCATTAGCAAACCACAGGAATCTTCACAAAGGTTTTGCCTTCCGCCTTAGCAATCTTGGTCTCACCTCTAAAGAAAAGTTCTACGTTAACGAGAACCTAACTCAAGCCAATTTTAAATTATTGATCGCGGCTATTCGTCTCAAAATGAAAAAAATGCTATCTTCTGCGTTTACTATGCGGGGTGGAGTTTTCATAAAAAAGATACGATATGGTGACGTCATACTAATAGACGATATGGATAGCCTCAATGAGTTATTTCCTGGCCATGTTGTTTGATCTGATTAAATACTTCCTCACTTTAACATCATCAATCTCTAACATCAATTTAAATGATATGTATCCCTACTATACCTTTCGAACACGTATGTATAACTCCTTCTTATTTGAACGCCTAATTATTACAACCTATGATTGACATCTAATCCTCAATTGCATTACCAAAACTTTCATACGATTTGATGACTTCTGATGGTTATAATTCCAGAGACAGTGTGTATAACATGGTTAGAATTCTTGCAAAACATAGAGTAGGTCTCAACATTGTCCATATAAATGCTCAGGGTTTGAATAATAAGATTGACGAATTTAGGTATTTATTTATATCCGCGGGTATTGACGTTATTTGTCTTTCCGAAACATGGTTTCCCTTAGGTGTTCCAGATTCAGTTTTTAATTTACAGGGCTTTAAGCTTTTCCGGTCGGATAGGAGAATCCTAGTTGATGGGATGGAAACTAGAGCTAGAGGTGGTGGAGTTGCGATTTATGTTCGGAACGGTATACTTTGTAAGGAGAAATTATTAACCCCCATTGGGAGTGAAATTGAATTCTTGTTTCTGGAAATTTCAAGTGTCGATAATCAGAAACTTCTTTTGGGTTGTGTATATAGACCTAATTCTAGTGTGAATCTTGATCATTTTATTTCCATACTTGAGGATATCATCATTCAATATGACGACATAGTTGTCGTAGGTGACTTTAATAACAATCTTCTACTTGATAATCCACTTATTGGACCGATGCTTTCACTTCATCTCAGTCCTGTTAATGTGTCGACACCTACACACTTCCATTCGACATCTAGTAGCTTGATTGACCTTATATTTGAAAGGGTACAATTATATGACCAAATTTCAGCTTCTTGTTTCTCTAACCACGATCTTCTCTTCCTCAATTATAATGCACCCGTACCTTGTGCGGTGGACAAATATATTACATATCGTGATTTCAGGAACATGGATTATGCGACTCTGAATATTGAATTGAATGACGTTTCTTGGGACTTCTATGGTAACTTCTATGATGATCTTTATTGTGTTCCACCACAACATTCCTTTAGTTTTCGCTGTGTAAATCAGTTCGAGGTTTCGGAATGTATTTCAGCGGTAAAATCGAACGCGGTTGGTTCTGATGATTTGAATCCTTCATTCTTGAGAGTTCTGACTCCTAAACCTTTACCATACTTTACTTGTTCAATACTGTTCTGACTAAATCGACTTTTCCTGAACATTGGAAACTGACAAAAATCATTCCCATTCCCAAAACGAACAACGAGTTCAGGCCAATTGCTATCCTCCCTTTTTTGTCCAAGGTAATGGAGAATATAATGGCCAGACAGATCACTGATTACCTGGAGAGTCACCACTACTTTACCCTTAGTCAGTCAGGATTTATGAAAGGTAGAAGTTGTACTACAGCTCTAATAAATGCTGTAGAAGATATTAGGTCGAAACTAGATGAAAATAGTGTAGCGTTTTTGGTTCTGCTTGATCACACTAAGGCTTTTGACACTGTCGATCGCGAAGTTCTTTTGAAAAAGCTCCGGAAGCTGTTTTATTTCTCAAATTCTGCCTGTAATCTTATTTATTCTTATTTGCTGAATAGGTTTCAAAAAGTACATCTTAATGGCAATGTCTCAAATCCACTTAATATTAGTAGAGGTGTTCCCCAGGGGTCAATACTTGGGCCTCTGTTATTTTGTATGTATATAAATGATTTACCGGATGTATTGATTCACTGTAATGTTCATATGTATGCTGATGATGTGCAGCTTTATACTAGTACTCCAAGGGAGAATATTGATTCTTGTTTGGACTATATTAATAGTGATTTGGTAAGGATTGACAACTGGGCCTCGGCCAATGGTCTTTGCATCAATCCCTCCAAGTCTAAATGTATTATACTTTCGAGAACCGACAGACCATTTGTCATGCCTGAATTATGCATCAGGGGAAATAAGATTGACTTTGTCAAATCTGCGAAAAATCTGGGTATTATCTTTAATGGCAGTTTATCGTGGTCTAACCATATAGGTGCAGTTGTAGGTAGAATTTATAGTATGCTTAGGAACTTGTGGACTGTTATTGATTCGACTCCTTTTGTCATTCGTATGCAACTTGCGAGAACGTACTTAATTCCGGTACTTTTGTATGGGTGTGAAATTTTCGCAAACTGCGATTGTGATGATAAACGTGGACTTAACTTGGCGTTCAATAACATAGCTAGATATGATCACATTTCCCATTTGGCTTGACGGATTCTTAATGTAAAATTTGATAATCTCCTGAAAATTAGATGCCTTATTCTACTTCATAAAATAATTTTTACGGGTCGGCCGGAATATTTATTTTGTCGAATTAAATTTGCTAGATCCTACCGCGGTAGGAACATTATTCAGCAAAGATTTAAGACTCTTTTATCTCAGAGACAGTTTCTTATACACACTACTAGTCTTTGGAATTCCCTACCAAATTATATCCATTGCAAACGCGTTCAAGAAGGAGTTATTCAAATTATTTTCATGGGTAAAATTTTTTTTGGTATTTGTGATTTATTTTATAGGTCTATATAGGATATATTTTTATTCCCAGTTTTTTTATACTAATTTTTGTAAATGGTAACTTTTTTTTTTTAATATTCTATTTTTAATATTTTCGAATCACTTATTTACTTACTTACTTACTTTTTTAATTTTTTAATTTCTTTATATTATATTTTTTTCCTTTATATTGTTTAATGTATTTTTGTTTCACTATTAATTTTTAAATCTTAATGATTCCTAACATAGCACTGTCACTTATAAGATTCATATCTTGTTGTGCTATGTAAATTATAATAAATAATTAAATAAATAAATAAAAGACATTACATGGTGTCAGAAGTGTTTGAAGAGTCTGAATTAAAGAATTAATGAAGAAAATATAATAAAAGTCATAATAAACAGCAAATAAAAGTATATAATTTGGCAAATCGTTTTTTTTTTTTTTATAAAACAATAAATTAAAAATATTGCCTAAATCGCTCTTGAAAATAAAGTAAAAAGAAGGAATATCTTCTAACAAAAATAAGATGGCGACAAAAAATGAAGAAGCAATAATAAAGGAGATAAGTGGTCAGGTTTTTGCTGCTACATTACCACAAATCAACTTGAAAGGGACCAATATGTCCCGTGAATGGAAAATGAGGCATACACAATTGAAAATTTTTGTCAGGGCATCTAATTTAGAAGATGCTTCGAACCAACGTAAAGTTGCTCTTTTACTCCACCACCTTGGTAGTGGAGCATTGGATATTTTCCATTCCTTTAATGAAGACGTGGATTCAATAAAATATGAAGTTCTGGTATCCAAGTTTGACTCATATTTTATTCCAAAAATAAATATTGCCATGGAAAGGCATGCATTTTTTACGTGTCAGCAATAGTCAGAACAGACAATTGAAGAGTATGTGACTCTATTAAAAAACTTAAGTTTGAGCTGTAAATTTGGCTCCCTTCGTGAAAGCTTGATAAGAGACGGATTTACGTGCGGTTTGTCTGCCAAAATGAACAATGTAAGGGAGAGGCTGCTGTCGGAAGGTGGTATTACTCTTGAAAAAGCAGTTGACATCGCAAAAAATATGGCAAAAGCCAGGGAAAATGCAAATATGCTGCAACAAATAGACGATGTTCGCCTATTATTAATTATATTAAAAGAGATAATTATAAAGTGAAGCAGACAAATATGCCATGCACTAAGTGTGGCCAAAATCATCGTATTAAATGCCCTGCATTGAAAGCAAAATGTCATCATTGTGGAAAAATAGGCCATTTTGAGAAAATGTGCTATTAGTATCGATGCTTAAGATTAATTAGAAATAGGGTAATTTACTGCAAATTGCCGATACAGTTGCAGGAAAGCTGGAATGAAGAACAAATCCTGAACGTAATTGGCGCATTTCTTGAATCTGTTCACTCTGATAAAGAGAGTAATATGGATAACAATGTACACCAAAATATGGATGACTATTTCTTAGAATTTTTGGAATTAAAAAATGAATATAAAAGAAGTCATTCGACCATCACCACATTTAGTGCGATAAAAAAGCCAATCATTTGTATGGTTCTTGCATAGGGAACTTTTCTATAACAAGAGATTCAATTGATTATATCTTTGATAATTTACAGAAAACTATTCTCGGGATTGGATAACATACTAAAGTTTATATTGAAAAACGTCTCGAGGGAAATTATTCTATTCATAATATGCTCAATAACTCATATTTTCCACGAGCTTCAAAAACTGCGAAAGTTGTGATTTTACCTAAGAAGGATAAGGATACTAGTAATATTAGGAACCTCCGTCCGATAAGTTTGCTACCAAATATTAGCAAAATTTTCGTGATGTGTATCAATGATTTGTTAGTCAAATTTTGACGAGCAGACTAAACTCGTTAATGATAGACAATTCTGGTTTAAATTCAAACATTCCACTATACATGCAGTTCACTACCAGGTTTCAAATATTTACTGGAACTGAAACAAATCCTTATGCACAGGCGCGTGTCTCGTGGACTTCGAAAAGGCATTCGGCAGTATTTGGCTTCCAGGACTTATATATAAGCTGTTAAATTATAAAATGCTCTTTAACCTGGTTATTCTTATTCATGATATGCTGAGTAATAGATTTCGTGTTTATTATGGGAACAGAATGAGTAGCAAAGCATTTACTGTGGTTAATGGCTTGCAGCAGAGGACTGTGAACTCTCCAATTTTATTTAATTTGTTTCTTATGGCTCTTTTGGAAGGATACGATATTCTGACGATGAAATTCAGAAAGTCAATGATAAACTACAAACGTATTTCCATATGGTCGAATAATATGCTATTGACTGGAAAATGAGAATAAATTTTGAAAAATATGACACAATTCTCTTTCGTCCTCCAGTGGGCAAGTGCAATTCTAACAGTAGAAACAATTGGAGAAATTTTGGAATAAAATCTTATTCTAATATGGCTATACCAGGCAAACAATTTGTAAAATACTTGAGTGTTAACCTTGACAAATTTCTCTATTTTAATAATCATATTTATATACAAATAGGTAAGGCTAAAAAGGCCTTTTTCGTGTACAAAACACTGTTTTTTAGACATATTAATCCCATGGTTAAACTTATATGGAGAAAATTAGAGTATTTGAGAGAAAATGCCTTAGGTTTGAACATCTTTGTTTAGGTCACAAGATATGGGCTTTACGAAGTATGTGTCGAATGGAAGATTATATTCCAAGGCAAAAGTTGACAGGATTGATAACTTTATCATTTATTTAATCAGGGATCATATTGTGACAACCATGCAATGCACTGAAAATAATCTGATTATGGCGCCATATTATATGGAGGAAGTGATAAATCAATCGGTTGAGTGCAGACAAGTTGCGTCTGAAGGGAGCAGTTGTTAGTGTTGTGCTTACAAAAAGGTTGTGAGCAAAGGGTAACTAACAAGTGTTGTTGCTTACAAAAAGGTTGTAAGCGGAGAATTATCACGAACAAACACATATTGTGAAAATTATCGTTGTATACGTGGAATAAACTGGAACAGTGGCTCAAAAGTTGTGCAAATAATAAAGAATTGATAAAAATTAAACACAAATTTATTTTTACTTTATTTGCAATCTACGAACTCATATTTTTAACGTTTTTAAAAGGTAAAAACGTAACAATATATATGGAACTATTTAAAATGGATATGTTCCCCCAGAGGCCTTTTTATATCTGGATAAATATGGATATATCGAGTATGAAAGGGGCCTTCCAGTATTTTTTGATGTTTACCGCCGCGCCACTGATAAGGCTATTACATGCAAACAAATTACTGCAGGTAATAAGAGATTTGATGATACTAAAAATTGTATAGGTTATCAATCCGTGTCGAGATATAAGACCAGACAAACATGCTATTTCACTAGTGACATCGAAAAAGAAATAAGAGTTTGAAATTTTTTTTTATCTACCTA
>JABZEU010000061.1:0-14333 GCA_014635995.1 Sarcophaga peregrina
GTAAACAAACCTGTTTACAAATTATCGTATTGCTTAATATAACAACAAACACCAGCATAAAAATGGCAAACTAGTAAACAAAAATCCACAAACAACACTACATGGATAAATGTAACTAAAATACACATACAATAATAAAGAATGTAAACTACGATGTTGACATTTATAGAGATTTCGAGAACGCAAATTCATGAACATTCACCTTCAAAACATTCATCAGACTATTTTGTTGCCATATAAAAGGCAAGGAAAGCAGGCGAGAGAGTGGTGAAGTTCAGTCGGTCTTGTATTCGAAGAGAGTAATCGTGGTTTTGAGATCTCCGTTGAAAAGGTCTGTCTAACAATCGTCTAGTAATTATTATTGTTTATGCAAAGTCTATAACAAAGAAGAGCAATTGTTGTTGTTTACATCAAGTTGTGAAATGTGGCACGCAGAATTGCACGAAATAAAGAACTTTAATTAAAATTAAACACAAATTATTTTTATTTTATTGGCACTACGAAATGATATTTTAACACCGATACCTGTCAAAAGGTGCAATGCTGTTCAATTCAGTTAAGAGGCAGCAAGCTCAAAGTCAACAATGTGTATATTTATAGAGATTTCGAAAAGACGACGTCATGAACCTTTGCTTTCAAGAACATTCATCAGACTATTTACTCTGTCATCTAAAAGACAAGACAACTTATCAACTGAGTTAGTAAAAGTTCAGTCAGTCTGTGTGAAGACGAGTGCAATTTGAAAGAATAATCATGGTATGAAGATCTCCATTATAAAGATCTGTCGAATAATTGTCTAGTAATTGTTTATTGTTTATGCAAAGAGTGTAAGCAAGGAATAACAAACAAAGCAATTGTTGTCGTTTACATCAAGTTGTAAATCGAATAATAAAAAATTTAGTTAAAAACTAAACATAAATTTATTTTTATTTGATTTGCAATCTACGAGCTAATATTTTAAACATTTTTAAAAAGTAAAAACGTAACAATATATCGAAGCATATTAAAACAAGTTCAAATTTATAATGTTAAGTGTGGGAATACCTTCCCTTTAGAAGATTTTTCCATTCAATCATTAGACTTGTCTGTTCAATCCAATCACCCACTGTCTAACGCTGTAAACAAACACATGTTCAGTTGGAATTCTTTAAATCCTTCATTCGAAACCAAATAAAATAATTTATTTTCATGCTCCACTAAAGTACGTACTAGTACTTGTTAGCTAGACAAAGAAGATTTCAATAAAAAAACTAAGGATAAAGGAGAGTAAAAGCAAAACCAACAATGAAAACTATTTCAATCACATTTAACGTCACCATTATTGCAGGCAAACGAAACTAATCCAGCTCATCCTTTA
Source organism: Sarcophaga peregrina (assembly GCA_014635995.1). Taxonomy (NCBI): domain Eukaryota; kingdom Metazoa; phylum Arthropoda; class Insecta; order Diptera; family Sarcophagidae; genus Sarcophaga; species Sarcophaga peregrina. The sequence goes on from JABZEU010000061.1 coordinate 1,358, forward strand.
ACCATAATCTGTAGAAATATAGAGGAGAGCATAGCACTTAATTTCCTTTTTATATTTTACCTAAGCATTCATTAAACACCACTCCACTATGGCTTTGTGTTTGGTGTTGTTGTTTTTTTTTTATTGTAATCTAAAGACGTTTTGGTAAGTAAAGACAACCCCAACCCCATTATGGTAATGGTAAGCGGGTAACTTCGAGAGTAGCTGTCTCTCTGTCTGTCTGCCTGCTTGGTTGCTCTGTATGTCTATCATTCATAGATACGTGAGCTCTATGCAGCTTAACTATGAATGGATTTTTTCTTGTGTAAGTGTGTCTGTGTGTATGTGTTTAGTTGGCGTCTTGATAAATATGTTGGATTCTTAGTGATTCCATTTGTCATCGTGGCATGAGTCCATTAATCATCGACAAGCGCGCATTTAGCCGTTGTTGTCGCCGACTTGCATTTGCTGATATCGCCACCGATAATATAAGCAAAAAAACAGCAACAACAGCAGTAACAGCAACAACCAAGAAAACTAAGAAAATCAACTCACTGTGACTGTAACTGTGACGGTTATACGTATCGCTCCCATATCGCGAAACGCTATACTTTGGCTTGTTTTTTTCCTTGTAGCTCTCGAATAGCACAGAGACTGGTGGCTGGTTGATTGCTTGCTTATGTGATTTGTATAAATGGTTACAGCGTGTGTAGTATGTCTTAGTGTAGCCTGCAGTTGGTAAAATAGTTAATGGTTGCAGCACGTTGATATCGAACGAACGCAATATGCGTTGGTTACCAAATAATTTCTTCTTTTTTGCTTTCCTAGCTAAGTGACTAAGTATTTGCCTTTTTGAATGTATTTTTCCATGCGAATTTGTGTGTGGGCACAAGGGAGACAAGGAGTACATAAGACAATTGCTGTCACAACGGTAGCCTAATCTACAAGAGTGTTAAGCTCAGCAGACATCAGATATACTACTTGCCTTAGCCTTACTCTTAGCAGACAGATAGAGAGAGAGACAAATGACACAAGACTTGAAAATTTTTGTTTTATTTAATGATCAAATTATGCTGCCAGTTTTAATTTACCCCGGGTATAGTCATACTGTGCGTTATACACACTCATTGAGTTACTCGCTGACTCGCTCATTCAGTCATAGCCATGGTTGAAGGCACGCATAGCCAGGCCAGAAAGGAAATCTTCAGCCAGACAAAGTTTTCTTTTCTCTTTTTATTTCCATTTTTTTTTCGTTCTTTCTGTTATTAATTGCTGAACAGCGATAAGCAAAAAGGTTGGTGACATTCGCTGAAAAGGAAGAAGCATTTTTTTTGATGTTCCTAATAATGATTATCATGTTGGCAATATTTTTTTTTTGCAAACAACAGGAGACACAGCCACCATATCAGCAAAATGAAAGGCTAAAGCAGACTTTCAATATGTAATCGCTAAATACTACGCTTAAGTACACACAAGATGATTATCAAAGTTAATGAAATCCATCAATATACCGCTGTGCCTAGTTTTCCTGGGAACATCTCTTTTACCTAGTGGCTGAATGACCATTCCACCAGATGACCAGATTCTCTTCATACTTGTGCGTTACATGGAGAAAAATGGGTACCAGGTTAACAGAATGTTACCATGAATCGGCCAAGTTAGCAGCATAGCTCAGCTATAGTCTAAGCTTTAATCTAAGTAGTAGATTCGAAATGACCGTTAGTTTTTAATACCCTGATTTAACTTAACCGATTTAAACGTACTCTTATAATCAACAAGACTTGAGGATTTGTGATTTCTAATGTTTAAACTATAAGTTCGTTGATTGTAAACAAAGTAAAATTAAATATCAGTTTAGTTTCAATTAAACTCTTAATTGTTCGCACTATTTATGTGTGCCATCCTTTACAACCTGACGAATACATAATAATTGCTTGTTAGTTATTCTTCTCTGCTCACAACCTTTTGTAAGCAACAGCATATGTTCGTTAGATCTCTACACCAGAGATCTTCAAACCACGACGATTCTCTTCACACACAACGCGACTTCACACAAGACTGACTGAATACTTACTACTTGTCGTTTGCTTTGTTTTGTGTTTTTATAGGTCTACCCAAACATATTGACGAATGTTCTTGGAATAGAATGTTCGTGTTCTTGCTTTCTGGAGAACTATAAAGCGACTTCATTGCTGCTGCCTTTGCTTTTAACAAGTTCGTTGTATTAGTGTGTGTGTGTAGTTTTTCTTTATCGTTCCAATGTTAAACGATGGTAACCGTTTCCATTTTCGTAACACTTTTTTCATTACCTTTCCTTTTATGTTCGTATCCAATGGGTAGGTAGGTAGAAGTGGCTGTTCCCTCGATGGAGCAATGATTTCCACCCTCAGATCAAACACATGGCCCATTGTGATAACACTGTTCCACAAAAACACTCGAGCTTCCAGCAAAGTGACTCAGTCTTCCAATATCAATGCATGGCAGTTCATCCAGATTCTCCTTATAGTAGGCATCCAGGGGGCTCTTTCTTTTTCGACCTAGAGCCTGGCATGTACACAGAAGTGACTCAGTCTGCCAATAGAAATGTATGACATTTCATCCAGATTCTCCTTGTAGTAGGCACCCAGAGGGCTATTTCTTTTCCGACCTAGAGCCTGGTATGTATACAGTGGTAAAGAACAGTTATATCCTCCTCATCTCCATAGCTTCTGTAGAAATCATTTGCAAAGTGTCCAAGAGTAATACGCCTCACATTTTTCCTTGATAACCCTATAACAGTGCTTTGCCTACCTTTTTGGAGTTTAAACAGAGCTTCCACGCGCCTTTTCTCTCATCCTGTAGCCAGCCTAGACATAGTATGCTGATCCCCATGTAATCTCTTGGAATTTGTATAACACCGCCATATTCGTACCGATATTGTTGTTAATGAATTTCTTAACACCAATGAAGGAAGGTTAATAGGTAGTCTACTAGGTAGTCTAGTATTAGACAAGAGGCCGTAGTTTAAGTCCTAGCGCAGACATCATTACGAAACGAAATCCGAAAAAAATATTTCTGCAGCAACTTCCTATCAGCAATCTTCTGAAAAGACATTGACGATAAATACCGGGTTATCCATTTCGCGGTCTCAAAAGTAAATGTAAATAAAACGCATATAAAATATTTTTTGCATGATATTTCCTTTTAATTGTAAGTTTGAACGTTGACATTATGTGTGAAACACTACATCATTTAAATGACCGCCACGTGAAGTGTTGCAAGCATTGATCTTTTGAGATAATTTTCGATCACTTTTTGAAACATATTGGCGGAATCTAAGCCATAACTTGAAGAATATTGGTTTGTAAGTGCTCAAGAGTTGAAGGTTTATCTGCATAATCAGGGGCTTTCACGTAGCCCTACAAAAAAGTTCTGATGGTGTCAAATTGCATGTTCTTGGAGACCAGTTGATATCGCTACGACGAGAAATTACGCGGCCAGGAAATGTCTCTTTGCAATAAAGCCATATTCGTTCGAGTTGTGTGCCATGCGGCACCGTCTTGTTGAAACTACATGTTCTCCACGTCGTATTCTGCAATAACAGGAAAAAGTCGGTTGTCTTATGACCATAATGCTCCGAAATGACTGTGGCAGTCGTTCCATTGTCCTTTTAGAAGAAGTAATGTCCAATCACACTTTCGGCCAAAGAGAGCACCACAGTAACTGTTTCTTCAATTACTTGAGGATCTCAGAACCTGAAATACGTCAATTTTATTTATTGACATACTCACCGAGTGTGAAATGTGCTTCATCGCTGAAGAAAATTTTTGATCGAAAATTGCCTCAAAAGAATCAATGCTTGCAACATTTTGCGTGCGAAGAGGTCATTTAAATTATGTAGTATTGTACACATAATGCCAATGTACAAACTTTACAATAAAAAGGAAATATTATGAAACAAAATATTTTAATGTGCTTTATTTACTTTTGCTTTTGAAACGACGAAATGGATAACCCTATAAAATTGCCCTGAAAAGTTTCTCAAAAAATCTGTCGTTCAGAGTCGACCGTCTTTAAACTGTTTGTCCCGCCACTCATGTATGAAATTAAAACACACAGCATAAGTGATATGAGAAGCTACGTCGGAATCCTAATTGAAGGATTGTAATGTTCAATTATGGAGGGATTTCCTTTGTTCCAAAGTAAGTTTTGAAACTATTTTCTATAGCCATACAAAGACCATCTTTTAAACCCTTAGCAGAGGTTTCCCAACAACATGAATATTTTTATATTAAAGTGTGGCTTTTGTAAGGCCAAGCTGGTGTCATAACTACAGCTTGAAATGATTTAATTACTAAACATAGGTGCTTGATAATTTTCGAGAGTTTCTCTTTTTAAATACTTTCATCAAGCAAGTGGACGCAATTTCATCAATGCAAGCCAAGGAAACAATTTCTTTCGCAAAAAAAAACCAACAGTTGAGTTTGTACTATTTCAGTTGAATTCTTTGGCCTTAAAATGTTGCCTTCAGGCAACTTTGTCATTTTTTTTCTTGCTTAAACAACCAAAAGTGATACAAATTGTTTATTACCTTATACCGCCCTACAAAAACAACAACAACATAACACAAAAACAAGAAGAAAAGGTATGTAAATAAATTTAAAAAAAAAATGAGACCAATGCAAACAAAAGAAGAAAGAAAAGAAAACATTTACCGAAAAAAATTACTCAAATTAAGCGTATGGAAGGGGTAACAACTTTCGTTATAGTAGGCCACCCGTTTCTCTATAGTATTGGTTCGACTCGTCTCAGTCGCGCCGTTTGCAGCCAACAACAAGTATATTTATGATGTGCCTTCAAACATTTCATAAATAATTCATACGTTTTGCGTGATTTGCATATTTTCGGTCAAATGAAAAACATGATGTACTCGTTTAAGTTTTTGTTCCAAAAAAAGAAGAAGAAGAAAAGACATTACCAGCCGACCTGCCAGCCCAGCACATACGTACAGTAGCGAGCACAAAAATGCAAACGTTGAGTAAAATTATCTTTAAGTGCGATAATTTAAAAAAATGGTGACCAGTTCAAATATTTCTTTGGCTTATTAATCCCTACAGTTATAGATACCTATTATCAATAACATTATGTAAAATATTTTAATTAATGATATATTATTTTGTCATTTATTAAAAAGAGTGCGAATTTCATGGGAGCAATAAAAATGCAACAGCATAATTTTAATGTGTTTATTTAAATTAAATAGTAATTCTTACAAAAAAATTATTAATAAATTAATATTTAGTGGCGTAGCCCTTATTTTTTATGACTTCTTGCAACCTAGAAGGCATAGAGTCGACTAAAGCTATTAATGTGTTAATGGATATTTTCTCCCATTCACTTTTCAAAATTTCTTCTAATTGCCTCTTATTTGACGGATGTTTCCTCTTAACTTCCCGATCTAATAGCTCCCATATTTCTATGGGGTTTAGATCGGGAGACTGTGATGGCCAATCCAAAACATTGACATCATTGTCGCTTAAAAAGTTTCGAGCTAAGCGACTTGAGTGCTTTGGATCGTTATCCTGTTGGAATATGCTACCAGAGGCATTTTTTCCCGCAGATGAGGAAGCATGTGTTCTCCAAGGATTTCACAGTACTTCTTGGCGTCCATTTTTCCTTCGATTTGAGTTAAGGGACCTAACCCATCACGGGAAAACGCACCTGTAAATACGTGACGTAAAATCAATAATTTTTTTAAACATATCGTTCCTTACCCCACACCATTATTGATCCACCGCCATGTTTACGGTTGAAAGTTGATATTTTGGAGAATATCTCTGTCCAGGCGGTCTTCGAACAAAATTTATCCCCATCGGAGCCAAAACAAATTAAATTTGCTTTCATCGCTCCACAAGACTTTAGCCCATTGTTCATTTGACCAATCTTGTAACGTTTTTGCAAATTCCAGGCGCTTCTTTTATTGATTGCACTGATGAGAGGTGTCTTTGCGGGGTCGTGTCGCATGCAAATTAGCCTCTTTCAACCTACGGCGAACAGTGTGAACGCCTATAGAGACTCCCATTTGCTCATTTGCGAAATTAGCAACGTCCACTGCGGTCTTTCGTGGATCTTTTTAACCAGTGCAATCATCTAGCGGTCTTGGCGAGAGGTAGTTTTTTCGAGGATTACCACTACCTGGTTTCCTTTCACACTTACAAAATCGAGATTTAATCCGACATACGGTTGATTGATTTACACCAAAGAGGTGTCCAACTTCACGCATAGATTTTCCTTCTTCTAAGGCTTTAATGATTGCAGTTTTGCTGTCAGCTGAGAGCTTGCTTCTATTACAAAACACGATGTTGTATAACTTATTTAAGAAATTTTCAATTATAATTAAATAAATAACTTACTTTAACTATTTTTTTATTATGTTGCATTTTTTTTGCTCGCTAAAAATTTGCACTTTTTCACTATTCAAAAATATTTAACTTTTTAAAGCAGAATTTGGAATAAACTGTGGTTACTTTGAAAACTTATAATTGAAAGAATTAACAGCAAAAGAAAATAGATAAATTAGTTACCGTTATTTTGAAACAGATCTTATTAAAAGATCATATGGCACAGTGTTGCATTTTTGTGCTCGCTACTGTATGTACATACATCCATGCTTACTGTGGCACCTACTGGAAATACCCAAAGAATGCTAGTGATTGAGACAACAATGGTTGGTTGGTTGGTTGCTTGATTGCATTGCATTGTGCCTGGGCTATGGGTATATTGCAAATATAAATTAAAATAATTGAATATGGATTGCAATCACTTGCAGTGAACCTCAACTCAACTCAATTCGACTACGACTACCGTGCTATAGTGCTACTTTTTTCGCTGTATCAATAGCAGCTTTGCATCGCATCATCACCATCACCATCATCAGCATCATCATCGTCATGTTCTCCATCATAATATTCTTTTTTGGGTGCAGCAATGAAAATGCCAATGTTGGTTGTTAGTTGTTTGGTTGGCAGGGAGTATTGATGTCTGTTACGTTGCACATCAATTATCCATTTATACGCATGGCGTAAAGTTCATCCTCCATTTATTTAGCTGAAGTACAACAATCATAAAGTTTCAATTCTTTCCTGTTGTTGTTTTATAAATCAATTTTTTGGTTTGGCCAGTGTAATGGAACCAACTGATATGAAAGTTTAAATTCACTTCACGACCATATGTGTCCTTCGTGATATTTAAAGCGAAATATCATTGAAGATCATGGAATTTAAGTCAACATGATAACACCAATGAGGGGAAATTAATAGGTAGTCCTACTAGGTAGTATTAGACATGAGGCCGTGGTTCAAGACCCTAAGCGCAGACATCTCTATTAAAACCGTAAATTCGAAAAAAATATTTCTGCGGCAACTTTCTCTCAGCAGTCTTCTGAAAAGACTCTGAGAAAGTTTTCTCAAAAATATGTCAGTTCGGAAGTCGATTTTAAACTGTAAGATCACATCACTCATGGATAAAATTAACACACACAACATTAAGAATATGAGAAGCTAGGTTGTAATCGTGAACAAAGTGCCTGTGAGTTATTCTTGTAATTTTAATCCGTTTTGTAGAAAGTATTGATGCCATTATGTGCGGCATATAACTTCAATTAACCATTCGCTATATTTTCTCCTATCATAATTTTTTGGTTTTGACGGTCTTGGGGTTTGTGCCCTTATTTTCATATACACGCGACATAAGTTAACCTCACAAGGAAAATCGTCTAATGGATTAAAATCACACGATCTTGGGGTCCATTTTGCAATTACCTGCATGTGAGATAACCATGCTTACAAATTACCCATACCGAATCTCCAAATTTGTATGAATTAAACGGCATGTTGTGTAGCGTAAGAAGCTAAGTTGTAATCCAGACTAAAAGGTTGAATTGTGTGACACAAGGCTCCATCCTGATGAATCTTATATCGCTGCTCTCCAGATCTTCTCATTCAGATCGAAAGAGGTTGCTAATCCTTTAAAGCTCGCCGTTGATAGTGATGGCCTAGCCAACGGCATAGTCAACGAAATATGTACCGATAATGCCCTCAATTCAAACCCGTATCAAACTATACCTATTTCGAGATGCATTGTACTATTTTGGATGTCATATGGATTGGTGTTGTTCGAATTTGAAAATGTTGTTTGCTTACGTACTTGGCCAATACAACAGTGTATTCAGGATTACAATCTAGTTTCTCATATCATTCATGTGGTGTGTGTTAATTTTATACATGAGTTGTGGAACGAACCTACTGTTTGATTTCGACTCCGAACAATAGATTTTTGAGAAGCTTTTAGAACAAAAATTTTCTTTCTTTTACGAGTTTTTTCCACCAAAGTGTTAAGAGAAAGTTGCCGAAGAAATTTTCTTCTATTTTATATTACGTTATAGTCGAGATATCTGAGCCAGGAGTTTAACCATAAGCTCTCATCTAAAAAGACAATACAGTACCTATGGCGACATCCTATTCATATACCCATTCATCTAGAAATGGGTCTCATCACTGACTTTGATTTTTGACGACCAGTTGCCAACCGCTTTAGCCATTGCCATTTAGTGAATAAGTTTTGCTGTCTATGGTCAGAAGCCTCTATGGTCTAGTAAGTAGTAAGTTGGCTCATTAGACATGAGGCCACGATTCAAAGCCTAGGAGGCTAGGCATCTCAACCAATACTAACGATAGAAAAATAATATTTTTTCAGCGACTTGTTCCCAGCAGATTTCTAATAAGAACTCTGAGAGTAAATAAAAATTGTTATTAAAAGTTTTCAAAAAAAAAAATCTGTCGTTTGGAAGCGACTTTCAAACTGTAGGACCCGCCTCTCAAATATGTATAAAATTAACACAAACAATACAACTGGTGTGAGAAGCTGGGTTGTAACGACCAAATATATAGCCAGACTATGACTTTCATCGGCTTGCACTAAGGATTGATGTTTACCAACTTTTTTAAGCTGGATGAAACCAGCCACCAACCAACAAAACGATGCTGCATACCACACAACTCATGGCACAGTGCATGTTCTGTATAAGTGGTCTGTGATTATGGCAAACTGGCCACCGAAGTAATGTGATTTTACCTACTCTTGTGGAGATACTTTAAGTCCTAGTTGTATGTTGTATATAATTGGCCGCATTCGTGCTGATTTATGGAAATGTATTGTGAAGATTCCTTAATTTTAAATGCGCATCAATTAGAAAAGCCGTAACTGAAACTTGAACGAGCTTTAAAAGCAGTAAAAAATTCCGTTTTCAAGGCCTACCAATTGGCAAGTAGATGAATGAAATTGTTTTGTAAAGAAAAAAAAATGTTGGAATATGGCATGACCACAATGCATATGAGATCAAAGAGCAATTAAAAACATCTTGAATAGTAAGTATGTCGCCGTAGTCTAGTAGGTAGTGTATTGGCTTATTAGACGTAATGCCCAGGTTCGAATCCAGGTCAGGCATCAAACGAAATATGAAAAAAAAATATTTCTTCGGCGACTGCCTCTCAGCAGCATTTTTGGTAAAATTCTGAGAGAAATAAAAATCGCCATGAAAAGCTTCTCAAACTGTCGTTCGGAGCCAACTTTAAATTGTAGATCCCGTTACTATGTTTACTATTAACGCACACAACATACGTGGTGTGAGAAGCTAGGTCGTAATCCTGTCTGAAGGGTTGTAATGACCGATAGCACCTGCACAAACAAGCCGCTATCGAGCAGCCATTATTTCTAAAAAAAAAAAAATACGGTAGATAATGATAACAAGAATAGCCGTGGTCTAGTAGGTAGTGTGCTAGCTTATTAGACGTAAAGCCAGGGTTCGAGCCCCGACCAGACATCAAAAATAAAAAAAATACAAAAAAAGTATTTTTCGACGATTTCTTCTCTTTCTCTCTTGTTCTCAAAATCTGTCGTTCGGAGTCGACTTTAAACTGTAAGTCCCGCCACTTCTGTAAAAAGTAACCACATAACATAAGTGGTGTGAGAAGAGAAATTGCGGGCTTCTTGGGGACGATTGCTGTAGACTCTCTAATGTGAAGTTATAGCACTGGCCATTTTATAGTCACCACAGCAACTCGTTTCCTTACCGTTCGCATCTTCCCTCTTTCCAAATTTCCTAAATCTGCACAATGCACTGCATCAGAAGGTCATCCCCTGAGTTCAGGTTTAATAAAAAAAAACTTGCTTTGAGTCCATTATTTCTATAACAAAACGAACCGTATGCGATCGAGCAGCCATAAATTCTAAAAAACTACGTAGATCTATAAGAATAGCCAATCACCATCGACCGGCCATTATTTCTATAATAAAACTAACGTAGATCGTACTAACAAGAATAGCCAACCGCCATCGAACAGCCATTATTGCGATAACAAAACTAACGGTAGATAAGAGTATCAAGAATAGCCAACTACTATCGAGCAGCCATTAATCTGTTACTATTTGGAAGAGATTTTAAGTTAACATCGTCTTCGGTCGTATGTCTGTGACGTTAGTACTGCAGGTTCTATAGGAAAGCGTTACGTATCACTCAGCTTATGTCACATTGGATATTCAACTGGCTAGTCCCCGCCCGTGAAAGTGGTGTGTACTACCCAAACTAAATCGTGCACAATGCGTTATTTTTTAGAAAATTTACCCTGCATAATAAGCAATGCAAGCTATTGATTATCACTTGAAAAGTTTGTTCCTCCTTGTGAGTTAGCCTTTCAGAACCATTTCGATTACTTTAGTGCATGAGTATAATCTACCATTTAAAACTTCTATAGTAGATGGCCACATTATTCCCTTGGCTGTGGAGTCCTTTAAAAAAAATCTGAATGGCCTGATTTTTGCCTCTTAAGGAAAACAAAACAAAAAAATTAAAAAAAAAAAATAAATCGGGACCCTATAATTAGAGTTGTGTGGACATCTTTTTTTCACATGAACAAAAATTGTTATTTACCTCTCCCCATAAAGGAAGAGACAGAGCCAACAAAGTAGGCCCTATAAAGGACTATATTTTGAAAAATATTCTTAATTCAGGCCTGCCTTACAATATGTATGTACTCGTATGGCTAGGCACCATGCGTATTAGCACCATGTTCAGGGGCTCAATATTAAATTAATGCCTTATATTAACGATAATAATTTTGTGATTTTTGTTTTCCTTTTTTCTCTCCCCTTTTTTGTTTTTTTTTTATTGCAAAATGATGTAAAAAATGATTCCTATCATAACTTATGTAAATTATGAACAAGCGGGACAAACGATAAATTTTAATGAAAATCAAAAAGAAACGAAATTAAAAAACCAAAAAATTAATTCAAAGATTAAATGTTAAAGGAAAATCCTTAAAACACAAAAATTGTTTTCAAGATTTCCAGTGTCATGTAGAGTAGTTTTTTACCCCGTACTACATGCTACAGTAGCGAGCACAAAAATGCAACTGTGCCATATGATCTTTATAAGATCTGTTTCAAAAAACGGTAACTAATTTATCTATTTTCTTTTGCTGTTAATTCTTTCAATTATAAGTTTAAAAAGTAACCACAGTTTATTCCAATTCTGCTTTAAAAAGTTAAATTTTTTGAATTAGTGAAAAAAGTGCAAATTTTTAGCGCAAAAAAATGCAACATAATAAAAAAAAGTTAAAGTAAGTTATTTATTTAACTATAATTGAAATTTCTAAATAAGTTATACAACATGTGTTTTGTAATAGGCAGCTCTCAGCTCTCAGCTGACAGCAAAACTGCAATCATTAAAGCCTTAGAAGAAGGAAAATCCATGTGTGAAGTTGGACACCTCTTTGGTGTAAATCAATCACCGTATGTCGGACTAAATCTCGTTTTTCCTTGAGAAATAGGTGGAAAGGAAACCGGTAGTGGTAATCCGAAAACTACCTCTCGCCAAGACCGCCAGATGATTGCACTGGTTAAAAAAAATCCACGAAAGACCGCAGTGGACGTTGCTAATTTCGCAAATGATGCAAATGCGTTCACACTGTTCGCCGTAGGTTGAAAGAGGCTAATTTGCATACGAGACGACCCGCAAAGAAACCTCTCATCAGTGCAATCAATAAAAAAGCGCCTGGAATTTGCAAAACGTTACAAGGATTGGTCAAATGAACAAGGGCTAAATTCTTGCGGAGCGATGAAAGCAAATTTAATTTGTGTGGCTCCGATGGATAAATTTTGTTCGAAGACCGCCTGAACAGAGATATTCTCCAAGATATCAACTCCAACCGTAAAACATGGCGGTGGATCATAATGGGTGTGAGTAAGGAACGATATGTTTCAAAAAAAATTATTGATTTTACGTCACGTACTTACAGGTGCGTTTTCCCGTGATGGGGTAGGTCCTTTAACTCAAATCGAAAAAAAATGGACGCCAAGAAGTACTGTGAATCCTTGGAGAACACATGCTTCCTCATCTGCGGGAAAAAATGCTCCTGGTAGCATATCCAACAGGATAACGATCCAAAGCACTCAGTCGCTTAGCTCGAAACTTTTTAGCGACAATGATTTCAATGTTTGTATCGGCCATCACAGTCTCTCGATCTAACCCCATAGAAAGTCTATGGGAGCTATTAGATCGGGAAGTTAAGAGGAAACATCCGTCAAATAAGAGGCAATTAGAAGAAATTTTGAAAAAGTGAAATGGAGAAAATATCCATTAAACATTAATGTTTAGTCGACTCTATGCCTTCTAGGTTGCAAGAAGTCATAAAAATAAGGGCTACGCCACTAAATATTAATTAATTTAATTATAATTTTTTTTGTAAGAATTACATTTAATTTAAATAAACACATAAAATTTATGCTGTTGCATTTTTATTGCTCCCATGAAATTCGCACTCTTTTTAATAAATGACAAAATAATATAAATTAATTAAAAATATTTACATAATGTTATTGATAATAGGTATCTATAACTGTAGGGATTAATAACCCAAAGAAATATTTTGAACTGGTCACAATTTTTTTAAAATGATCGCAC
>JABZEU010000062.1:0-14328 GCA_014635995.1 Sarcophaga peregrina
GCCCAATGCCTTAGCGGAACGTTAATAATTTTTTCAAATGAGTTTCGTTAATAATGGTGCTGGTGCTGGTGCCAATCCTCCTCCTACTAACACACTTCTTTTCCATTGCATTGCATTGCATTGCATTGCATTTTATTTATCTTTAACGAGCCATCATAGCCGTTGGTTGTGGCAGCATTAAGCAAGTAACAGTTTAATTTGCGGGCCAAAAACACTTGCAACAACATTACTTGGGTACTTTTAAGTTTTTTTTATTTTTTAAGGCAGTTATTGTTGTCTTGAAGATCAGTAATGTGATGGTGCTGCATCATGTTTAGCCAGCCCCGCTCGATATATAAGCTGCTGTTGTTATCAGTGTCTGTATAATAATACTTCACACTTATGGCAGCAGCAGCAGCCAGCAACAGCCTGCAACAACATGCAACATTTTCTCCGTGAATATAACTAAATTATGAGTGCCACTTGTAATAATCACTGGCAACATCGTCATGACGATCATCATCAATATCAGCCCCAATGATCATTTGTTGCAATTATGACTGCAAGTGAGAGACATTATTGTCATCCCCAACAAGTGCAACAACATGACGGACATGTGGTTGGAATTTTTAAATTCTAAGAAACCTGATACACTTTGTTGTCTGTCCGTCTGTCTGTCTGCGTGCCTGCCTGCTAGGCTGCTAGCCTTCCTTGCCAGTGTATGTATGCCAGTATTTGTAACATATTGTGGCATGTTTTATGATTTTTTATTATCTAAACGGCAACTAATTTTCATTACAGATTTAAATGTTGCCATTAATTACAGCATTCAACTATGCATGTCATGTTCGCTTTTCCACATTTTTTTCGTTTCCCGTATTTCATTTCATTTTGTTGCGGTTTTTCTTTGCCCCACTTGCCACACAGTGTTGATGTTTGAAGATCAATCATTGTGGCCTCGTCGTCATCAAGTTACCCAACTCTAGTGCTACAATAATGGCTTAATGTGTAAACGTATTTAAATTGTGGTTTTTTTTAACGGTTTTAGTTGTAGTCTGTTAAGACAGTTTTTTTTTTCCTTATTTTTTGTTTAATGATTGTATCCTTTAGGCCCGTTGGCAAAATGTTCTCATTTTAAGCTTGTAAAACATGAAGAGAAAAACGAAAATTAAAATTAAACTTTTTTCTTTTACCTATTTTTTATTATTTTATTATTGCCTTTGTTGGAAATTTAAATTAAATTCGAATTCAAAGCTAGACCAGTGTTGCCATGTTGTCTTTTTTTAAACAAATAACGAAAGAAATGCGCGTGAACAAAGTTATTGTGAAAGTACTAACAGTCAGCGTTACCGTTGAGCGACTAAAGTCGCAATTTGACACTTTTTCAGCGACGTCGCCACTTTTTCAGCGACGTCGCCACTTTTTGTGCCTCCTTACTAAAATGAACTAAATCTGACACTTTTCAAGATTTTTGACCCTTTTTCCCCTTTTTTAAAAAGCATTTTTTCTAGACTACAGACTAGACTAAAGACTAGACTGTAATATGGAGTAAACTAGACTATAGACTAGACTACAGACTAGACTAATGACTAGACTACAGACTAGACTATAGACTAGACTACAGACTAGACTAGAGACTAGACTATAGACTAGACTACAGACTAGACTAGAGACTAAACTGTAGACTAGACTATAGACTAGACTAGAGACTCGACTAGAGACTCGACTAGAGACTCGACTAGAGACTAGACTATAGACTAGACTAGAAACTAAAGTATAGACTAGACTAGAGACTAGACTAGAGACTAGACTAGAGACTAGACTAGAGACTAGACTATAGACTAGACTAGAGTCTAGACTAGAGACTAGACTATAGACTAGACTAGAGACTAGACTATAGACTAGACTATAGACTAGACTAGAGACTGCACTATTGACTAGACTGTAGACTAAACTATAGGCTAGACTAGACTATGGGCTAGACTAGACTATAGGCTAGACTAGACTATAGGCTAGACTAGACTATAGACTAGACTAGACTATAGACTAGACTAGACTATAGACTAAACTAGACTATAGACTAGACTAGACTATAGACTAGACTAGACTAGACTATAGACTAGACTAGACTAGACTAGACTATAGACTAGACTAGACTAGACTAGACTATAGACTTGACTAGACTAGACTAGACTATAGACTAGACTAGACTAGACTATAGACTAGACTAGACTTGACTATAGACTAGACTAGACTTGACTATAGACTAGACTAGACTAGACTATAGACTAGACTAGACTATAGACTAGACTATACTATAGACTAGACTATACTATAGACTAGACTACACTATAGACTAGACTATACTATAGACTAGACTATACTATAGACTAGACTATACTATAGACTAGACTACACTATAGACTAGACTATACTATAGACTAGACTACACTATAGACATTTTCTTTCCTTTTAAAAATGTTTCCCTTTTTTACTGCCAAAATACCCTTTTTGTGCGACTTTTTTTTTTCAAAAATCCCCTTTTTGTGTGACTTCTTAAAAATTTCCAGCGGTAACGCTGCTAACAGTTCTGACACGATCCATAGTAATATCGGGTCATCCATCTAACGTTTTGTTTTTCAACTAGTGCTTGTTTCGTGAATGGTAACACTTAGCTCATGTCTGATTTGACAGATAATTATACGCGTTTTCGCTTTCGCTAAGTGGGTCAGAATCGTCTTTTCAGATTGATCATTTTGATCTTGGCGACTATGTAAACAAGCAAAATTGTCGCGTTTGGGGCACACAAAACCCGCACGCTTGCATAGAAAAGCCGACGTACCCAAAACGAGTCACTGTTTGGTGCGGATTTTGGTCCAGAGGCTATTTTTTTTTCGAAAATAAGCAACAAGTGGCCGTTACAGGCAATGGCGATCGTTATCGTTACCATGTTGAATAAATTTTTGTTCTCAAAAATTGAAGAGGAGGATATTGGCAACATTTAGTTTCAATAGGACGGCTCTACGTGCCACACAGCCGAAGCAACACTCGATGTTTTGCGTCCAGTTTTTGAAGATCGCATTATCAGCCGCAGAGCTAATGTCGTTTGGCCACCTCCGAGCTGCGATTTGACACCGTTAGAGTATTATTTGTGGGGTGCCGTCAAATATAAGTGTTACGCCGACAAACCAGAGGCAATTGACGCTTTAAAGGACAATATTCGTAAAGCAATTGGTGAAATACAGCTGCACACAATCGAAAATGTGCTTAAAATATTTGTACCGATCGCATAGACTACTGCATGGCACTTAATTAATCGGGCCATGTTAAACGAATTTTTGTTTACAAAACTTGAAGAGGAGGATATTGGCAACATTTTGGTTTCAACAGGACGGCGCTAAGTGCTACACAGCCTAAGCTACACGCAATGTTTTGTGCCCTGTTTTTGAAGATCGCATTATCAGTCGCAGAGTTGATGTCGTTTGGCCACCTCGGAGCTGTGATTTGACATCGTTGGACTATTATTTGTGGGGGTACCGTCAAAGATAAGTGTTACGCCGACAAGCCAAAGACAATTGACGCTTTAAAGGACAATATTCGTAAAGCAATTGGTGAAATACAGCTGCACACAATCGATAATGTGCTTAAAAACTCAACCGATCGTGTGGACTACTGCATGGCCAGCCGAGACAGCCATTTGTATGAAATTATTTTCCATAATTAACCGGAAGGATTGTACTTTCAAATAAAAAAAGAAATTTAAGAAAATATTCAGTAGTTGTTTTTAAAGCATTTTCAAAAAAAAAGTTATTTGGTGGAGCCTTTATTAAAATTCTTTGTGGTTCTGTGACAAATGACGTCACTGCAATGTACTTTTCTGCTCATACTTAAAAGTTATAATCTATTGGGAACTTATGGTCATATCGTAATCCTAAATTATTTTAGTTTAAAATGTCCATTTACGTGTAAACAAAGCCATCTTGAAAGAACTAAGGACCATGACATCACTCACAGAAAATGTGACAAATGACGTCATTGGAATGTAGTTCACTGGTCTTACCGGACTTGAATAAATTAACTAATGAGTCACTTTATCATCTAATGGAAATTCATGCCTATCGTAACCCTAAATTCTTTCGTTCTTGAATACGGTACTTACAGAATATTCTGCTTAACGTTACATAACAGATTTCGCTTCATATATTTTTTGTTATTTCCAAAGACAACTGTTGGCGGTCCTCCATAGAGCAAAGAAAAATTTGTGACAAATGACGTCATTGCAATATAGTTCACTGGTCTTACTTGACCTGAGTGAACTAAATAATGAAAGAATTTAACATTTAATGGCAACCCATCATGCCCATATCGTAATTCTAAATTCTTCCAGTCTTGAATGTCCATTTACATAATATTTTGCTTAACGTTATATACAGTCAAACTTCTATAATTTGAAATTTTATTACTTGAATTTTCTATAAATTGAAGCACAGCAACAGCATCTTGTAGAGAAATTCCATCAGGTTTGGCATCTTTAACGTGAAGTTTCTATCAATTGAAGTTTTTTTTTCTGGATAATGGTAATTCAATTTATAGAAGTTTTACTGTAATGGACTTCGCTTCATATATTCTTAGTTATTTGCAAAGGCAACTGATGGTGGTCGTCCATAGAGCAAAGAAAAATTTGGGACAATTATAACCCATCAAACAGGATTACGACCTAGCTTCTCACGCCACTTATATAGTGTGTGTTAATTGTATACATGCGATAAATTGTATAAAGTCAATTCCAGGTGAGAGCTTTTTAAAAGCTTTTCATGTCAATTTTATACTATGTTCAGACATGCACATTTATTGCTTAAATCGCAATAAACGCCATTATTGAGCTCAATATTTCAATATTTTCAATTTTCAATTAATTATTGCTTAATAAATATGCAAATTGTTATAATATTGCGTAAAACTTAAAATACATCACTGTTATAAGTACGTTCAGTGAGCATATTACAATTTTCCGAACACTTCCTATTTATATTTAACAACTCAAAAAAAAAACAAAACAATGTTATCGAAGCAACCACCTGTTTTTTTTACCAGCTGTTAAATGAATATTGAATAAGCAGCTGAACTGCGTATATTATTATGTTTGAATACCTAAAATATTGTGCTCAATAAAACGAATATTGACTCAATAAAAGTGCATGTCTGAACATAGTATAACTTACTCTCAGAGTTTTTTTTTTGCAGAAATCTGCTGAGAGGAAGCCGGTGAAGAAATATTTTTACATAAATCGCTTTGTTCGACATCTCTGTCATGCGGTTAGAACCGTGTCCTCACACTGAATAAGCCAATACATTGCCTACTAGACTAGGGCGGGATAATCCTAAGGTAAACTAATTCTACTCGATAAGGCATATAAGACTACACTTTTCTTTGCCTTTTTCCGCATCTGTCTCAGAGAGATATTCTCAATACCCTAGGTTAGGTTAGGTCAGGTTGGGTTGTTGACAGGTATCCAGAGGTGAAATGCATACGTACATACATAATTGGTCATTACAACCCTTCAGTCAGGATTATTGACCTACTTTCTCACACTACTTATGTTGTGTGTGTTAATTTTATACATAAGTGGCGGGGGACCTACAGTTTAAAGTCGACTCCGAACGACAGAGTTTTGGAAAACTTTTCATGGCAATTTTATTTACTCTCAGAGTTTTTGCGAGAAATCTGCTGAGAAGAAATCGCCGAAAAATACTTTTTGTATTTTATTTTGATGTCTGGCCTGGGGCTCGAACCCTGGCTTTAAGTCTAATAAGCCAGCACACTACCTACTCGACCACGACGTCCTCCAGAGGTGAAATGACTTGTCATAAATTCGTCCTAGAAGAGAGGGAGAGAGAGAAGGAGATAGGGAAATTGGATGAGAAAAAGAAAGGAACGAAATATGAAACGAAGAAGAAAAGAAGGACCTTAAACACACACAAGAGAGTGCGATTACAATCCTGATGCCCTAGCACTTATGCATTTATTGAGCGGCCTAATATCGGTTCTACGAATAAGTCTCTGCCAAGGGTCCTCAACCTATGAAAGGCTGGGCAATTGCAAAGGAAATGTTTGGTTGTTTCTAACTTCTACTCATCGTAACATAATACCGGCTGGGTAGTGTGTTGGCTTATTAGACAAAAGACCCGGGTTCGAATTCCAGGTCAGACATCAAAACGAAAAATATTTCTTCGGTGACTTCCTCTCAGCAGATTCCTGGCAAAGACTCTGAAAGTAAATAAAATGCCATGAAAAGCTTCTCAAAAATCTGACGTTCGGAGTCGATTTTAAACTGTAGGTCCCGCCACTCATGTATAAAAATTAACCCACACAACATAAGTGGTGTGAGAAGCTAGGTCGTAATCCTGACTGAAGGGTTGTAATGGCCAATTATGTATGTATACCGGCTGGGATCTGTTCCAGATCCTTGTCAGCAATATAATCTGCCAGAACCGTAGTAATTATTTAAATGCTGATGGGTTTTCAAATATTCACTGAAATGTTATCTTCCTCCAATGAAATGCTAACACGCGAATGTTAAGGAGTAATGCGGTCTAAAAGTTTATTCAAAATAACGGATAACCTATACATGAAGAGTGTCTATGTTGTAAAGCGTAAATTCTAGAAAAGCAACCAGAAGACAGACCACTACACCAAGTAGTAAAGTGTTATCGTTTCGTGAAGCTCGGCTTAAGCGATATCGGTCCTCTTAGGCAGTAAAACAAAGCTTTGTTGGCAACTCTAAACTAGATTGCCTCGGCAGAAACAAAATATTGAAGGCAGTTACCAGTCTTATTAAGACAATTCGACCCTTAACGATATTAAGAATCCATTCTGGACAAATATATTTAACCACTGTACATTCAAGCTCAACTAACTAGCACATCTACTATAAAATTTCCCAAAGCATTCACTAACTTTTTTAACATCATGGTTTCGATCAAATGAAACCCATTAATTTCCATTTTGTGTACCTTTAAGTTCGTGTAATTTAACGCCTCCAAATGAATATTTCTTTGTCAACGTTTCAATGTCCTTTTGTTGGCCATTCATGAAACCCGTGAAAAATACTAGGCAAACGTGCTGCAATAAACAAATTGTCTTCATGGTTTTCTTATGCTTCAAGTACCATTTGTAAACGTATTTTTATGTTGAATTATTACCTCATTTTTATTTTTATTTCAATTGTTATTGCAAATGTTGTTGTTATTGTTTTTATTAACATTTTAACACAAGTTTTGATCAATTCATAAAGACCACTCGAAGAAAAACTAACCAGCAGCTGAGATAGAAACAAAAACCATTTAAATATGGGAGCCCCACCATTTGTTTTTCTTCCATACAAAACTAATTCATTAGAAAATGACAATGACTGGACTGGACTGGACTGGACTAGACTGACTAACTAACTGACTGACTGACGATCTTAACTTGACTTAAAACATTCATTTTGTTTTCTTATTTATTTATTGTCTTTGGAAAAATGATCACGTTTTACGCTCCCTTCTTTTGTTTTATTTTTGTTCCAATTTATCGATTACACTATCCGATAAAATAAAAATAACATTTAATACACCCGGCTAATGACATAGTACAGGTTATGAGTTTTGTTAAGTAGATCTCAAAAATATTTTTTTTTTTTTTTAATTTCTCAAACCCTCTATATTTTTTTATTTGACAAAAACTGTTTTTTTTTTTACTTTGACGCACAAATTTCTGGATTACTCAAACATTTCTGATCAAATTTCCAAAATTTAAATCTTGTTGGAAAGGAGAGAGATGGACCTTTAAAACAGTATACATATATCTATTATTTGATTTAATTTGATAAGAGATTTGATGAGCTAAACTTGAAAAATTCGAATTTTTTTATAATTTTTCAAGTTTGTCGGGCCATAGTAGCAAACTTTACTTAAAAAATATGAAATAAGTGATGACATTCTGAAAGTGCATTATCTTGTGAAGAGATTTACACTTCGTTTGATCAAAACTATTTTTTTTTTTTATTTGAAAAAAACTGTTTTTTTTTTACTTTGATGCATAAATTTCTGGATTAGTCAAACATTTCTGATCAAATTGCTAAAATTTAAATCTTGTCGGAAAGGAGAGAGATGAACCTTTAAAACAGTATACATATATCTATTATTTGATTTAATTTGATATGAGATTTGATGAGCTAAACTTGGAAAATTCGAATTTTTTCATATTTTTTCAAGTTTGTCGGGCCATAGTAGCAAACTTTACTTAAAAAATATGAAATAAGTGTTGACACTCTGAAAGTGCTTTATCCTGTGAAGAGATTTACACTTAGTTTGATCAAAACTATTTTTTTTTTATTTTAAAAAACTAGTTTTTTTTACTTTGACGCATAAATTTCTCGATTACTCAAACATTTCTGATCAAATTTCCAAAATTTAAATCTTATTGGAAAGGAGAGAGATGGACTTTTAAACCGGTATACATACATCTATTATTTGGTTTAATTTGAGAAGTGATTTGATGAGATAAACTTGAAAAATTCGAATTTTTTTTATATTTTTTCAAGTTTGTCGAGCCATAGTAGCAAACTTTACTTAAAAAATATGAAATAAGTGATGACACTCTGAAGGTGCATTATCTTTTGAATAGATTCACACTTCGTTTGATCAAAACATTTTTTTTTTATTTGAAAAAAAAACTGTTGTTTTTTACTTTGATGCATAAATTTCTGGATTTCTCAAACATATCTAGTCAAATTGCTAAAATTTAAATCTTGTCGGAAAGGAGAGAGATGAACCTATAAATCAGTATACATATATATATTATTTGATTTAATTTGATTTGAGATTTGATGAGCTAAACTTGAAAAATTCGTTTTTTTCATGTTTTTTCAGGTTTGTGCATTAATAGTAGCAAAATTTAATAAGAAAGTGTAGGATAAGTGATAATATTCAAAGTTTGTTCTTTTGTGAAGAGATTGAGTCATCATTTGATCAAATCGGACAATTAATTAGTTAGGGCCAAACAGTCGTGTTATATTTTTTTGTATGTGTATGTCATCTCATCAAACAAAATTTTAGTTCCAAATATTTTCAGAATTTTTGATGGATCTAGATTGTTTATCTCAAAATGTATCAATTTCACATTTGAGCGACCACCAGAAAGAAGTTAGCCAATGTTTGTGCAAAAAGAAATAATAAAATTTGTAAGAAACACAAATATTAACCGACTTCTAGTGATTGCTCAAACATGAAATTGATACATTTTCCGATAAACAATCAAGATCCATTAAAAATTCAAAAAATTTTTGAACTAAAAGTTCATTTGATGAAATGACATACATATATAAGAAATATAAAACGGCTGTCATAATTTTTAGATAATAACTTTGGTAATTTTTGTCCGATTTGATCAAATGATGATACAATATCTTCCTAAGAGAACAGGCTTTAAGAATATTATTACTTATCCTATATTTTTTATTAAAACTTGCTACTGTAAACGGGCAAACTTGAAAAAATATGATAAATATTTGAATTTTCCAAGTTTACCTCATCAAATCTCATATTGAATTAAGTCAAATCATAGATATTTGTATACCGTTTTAAAGGTCCATCTCTCTCCTTTCCAACTAGATTTAAATTTACGAAATCGGGTCAGAAATGTTTGAGTAATTCAGAAATTTGTACGTAAAGTCATAAGACCACATACGGTAATTTTTGTCCGATTTGCGCAAACAAAGTGCCAATCTCCTCACAAGATAATGCACTTTCAGAATGTCATCACTTATTTCATATGTTTTAAATAAAGTTTGCTGCAAAGCGGGCAGACTTAAAAAACCATGAAAAATATTCGAATTTTCCAAGTTTACCTCATCAAATCTCATATCAAATTAAGTCAAATAATAGATATATGTATACCGTTTTAAAGGTCCATCTCTCTCCTTTCCAACTAGATTTAAATTTACGAAATCGGTTCAGAAATGTTTGGGTAATTCGGAAATTTGTGTGAAAATATATAAAAAAAACAGTTTTTGTCAAATAAAACAAGTTTGAAGGTATTTTTGAGTTCTACTCAACTAACTGAACAACGTGGAAAATGTAGATACTCGATTAAAAGTTCAGGAAAAACTTCACTTTAATTTTATTTCAATTTAAATTTCTCTTAGAGCTCTACATCATCATAGTATTTCTCCAATAGCTCGAGATTCACTTTGCCAAACTTCCATTTCATACGGGGATTGGAGTTATCACAACCATTGCCACGTACAATCATTTTGCCATTACGCTCAATGGCTTCCAAACAATTAACGCCCGCTTTGCCATGCACCAGCCACTGGCGTTCAGCATCATAAGCCCAAAATTGATTGCCGCCCTGTTGATGGCAACTCCACATCCATACCTTGGCATTGGCATTAATACTGTGAACATCCAGGCAAAGATCTGAATCGCGTACTTTTACTTCACGATGTTGGGTTAAAATCCAATTTTGATTTGAATGGGGATGTGTTAGGTTATCGGCACAGTTAAAAAGGCCCACTAAACTATTGCTGCCACCATTTAAAGTGTCCAAACAATAGGAGGGATAAGCCATGCTTTGTATCGCACCAGAGGCATAAGTTTCCTTCTCTTTGGCTGGATAATTTAGCAACAAATCTGGCGCTATTTGATCCAAGAACCATTGAAACGATTTGCATTGTAACGTTTCACGTAAAGCTTTTTGCCCAGTTAAATCACCAGCATCCAGGTTGTCATATACACTGGGATTACGTTCATAGAAATAATGGCGATAGTCATCCATCCATACCTCAGCAACACGTTTATGATTCTAATGAACAAGGAAATTTTATTCTGAAATTTAAATTTCTTGTAGTAAACTTACCCTCGCCACAAAATTATAGTTCCTAGGACTGGGTCTTAACTCCATGGGCCCCCGAAATACATGGCCCACTCTAGAGCAGGGCACATCAAATAGCAAGCCACCACACATCCATATTTTAAAACTCAATTCATATTGCTCGGCACCCCAAATATCAAGACCCTCATCGTAACCACCCAAATGCCAGAAAAATTCCCGATTTATGGCAAACAAGCCACCCATCATTATGGGATTTGGATAGGGTTCAGTAATATCTCCCATAAATTCTGGCAGTTGATCCATTAACTTGTAAATCATATTCCAATCAAAAGCTCCCCTAACGGCAGATTTTACGGCTGCTGTATAGGCAAACGTAGCATGATCAATTAGGTCCACAATGGGTGAAGTGGCCACCTTGGGATTTAAAGCAATCGGCTGTAGCAATGGTGGCAACCAATTATAGCCACATTCTATGTGGCTATCAAAAAATATCAAAACATCTGCTGTGGCCTTGCGAGCCCCTGCCAAGCGGGCTGTTATAAGGCCCGTACGTTCATTTTGTCGCACGATTTGTATCAGATTAGAGGGAAAATGGGTGGCAATGAAATTTTCCAGTTCCTGCTTTAAATACTCACGATCACTGCCATCATCAACGATTATGATTTCTTTCAGTAGCTCTTTGGGTGAACGTCTTACAATGCTATAGAGGGTTCTGATCAATACGGAAAAGTATTCGTTGTAGAACGGTATAACCACACTGACTGTGGGCAATTTGGCGGAGTATTGTTTCCCTAAGCAGCTGGAAAAAAGAAAAATTTGTCAGATGGTTCGCGAAATTTCTGGTCTACTTACCCTTCATCTCTGACATCGGCCACCGAACGATTGACGGATATATAATCGGATAACAAGGCATTGAAACCATTCTCCATGGACAATTTCTTTTCCTCTTCTTTAAGGTCTGGATTATTTAAATAAGCCGGCTTACCCTGTTCACCCATACCCACACGTTGTAACTCCATCATTAATCCCTCAAAATCTTCCCACTCTTTAAACGGCCCTTCAGCTTTTGGCAACTCAAAATATGTCTTATTAATCCGAATTTGAGGTTCATTACGCATGCGATTCAAATCCAAATGAGTGAAATTTTTCGTTATCGGAAATCTTTTCGGATGAGGTGGCGGTGGTTTCGGTGGTCGTTCCGTAGCCGAACGGAAAGCATTGAAATATGGTTCCGTTATATTATCGCCATTATCGTCGAGATTCTCCTCACCCGTGCTTGCGGATGATGGCGTCTTAAGATCAGTGAATAAAGCAATAAAAATGGAACCGATTAGAACCCCCAAGGCAATGTAAATGGGTAGATGGGATTGACGTTTTTTAGCCACGCGTTTTTTCATTTTATTTTTGTTTTTTATATTCTTTTGGAATTCTTCTTGTGTTTGTGGAGACGTGTTCTTAAAGACTGAATCGATGTCTTCAGTTGGGCCAAGTGTTGCGCTATTAATTTGTAATTATTTTAAAAGCATTTCGTTGTAAAATTTATTTTAAAAACAAATTTGATAAAAAAAGGTGTACTAAACTTGTACTAAAGTTGTGACGTACGGTGTATGCTGGCGTAGAGAGATAAAAATAGTAAAGTGAAGTTTTTGAGGTCAACCTAATGTATTGATATGGTAACAGAAAATTCCGACGATCTAACGCTATTTTTTTCGTGCTTTTTTCTTTGAAATGCTAACAGGGATCCACATAGCATTTCATTTCACGATTAATTTGTTTATAATTTAAACTTCTTTACACAGTTTATTGCATCAACTTATCACCCTGAAATCTAAACAAAGATACTATTTTTGAAAGAAACTTCGTTTGGTGTAGTGACCTATCTTGCATCATTTGGCTTTTGAATATTTTATTTTTCATTATGTCTTAAGCAAGATGGTTGGCTTAAACTAGGATCTTTAGATTCATTACTATTTTACTACTATTACTATTTACTATTTTACTACTACTATTATTAACTATTTTGCTACTACTATTACTATTTTACTACTACTATTACTATTTACTATTTTACTACTACTATTATTAACTATTTTACTACTACTATTATTAACTATTTTACTACTACTATTACTACTTACTATTTTACTACTACTATTACTACCTACTATTTTACTACTACTATTATTAACTATTTTGCTACTACTATTACTACTTACTATTTTACTACTACTATTACTATTTACTATTTTGCTACTACTATTACTATTTATTTTAACGTTGTCCTAATGTTTCTGCTTCTAACTAGATGTCCCAATAATGTTATCTAGTGCTTTTCGATTCCTTGTCTCTAAAATGGGGTTTCTCCACCGACTTATAGTAGTAATTATTAGATGTGTTCACACAAAAAGTAAATCGGTGAATCAGTTCATCAACGGTATCTAAATCCATGATGAAAATTCCAAGTAATTCCTATACAACGTTAATGACAGAATGAAGTTTTTAACCCCACAATAAAACTTGATTGAACCTTCTCATGTGTGTGAAGATAAATTTTAATTCGAAAATCAAAGACGCAATCCATAATTATTAGCAGCGCCACATTTGGCATTTTAACAGAGCAAAATTTTCTCTTAACAGAACAAAATTTTTACCTTAACAGAGCCCTATTAGCATTTCCGCTTTCGGAATTGATTACGCCCTAATTGTCTCTAAAGTTTCAATGTCAGGAAAAATACATTAGGTTTACAACCTAACTTCTCACACCACTGATGTTGTGGCGAAACCTACAATTGAAAGTCGGCTTTGAACGATCGATTTTTGAAATTTTTTCATGACAATTTCATTTTACTCTCCGAATTTTTGCCAAGTGACTACCGAAAGGAAGTTGTTGAAGAAATTTTTTCACATTTTGCTTTGATCGAAATGTCTGAGAAAAGATTTGAGCCACGGGGTCTCGCCAATGCAGTACCTACTAGACTACGACAACTTCTTCATATTGAGAGCATAGACAAGAAAATTTACCATCAATCTAGTGGACGACTGTAGTGTACACCAAGCAAAAGTCTGTGTAATCTATAGGACTGTAAATCTTACGTATGTTATTACTACGTTTTTACCTTTTAAAAACGTTTAAAATATAAGCTCGTAGATTGCAAATAAAATAAAAATAAAATTTGTGTTTAGTTTTAATTAAAATTCTTTATTATTCGTTTAATTCTGTATGCCACTGTCCACAACATGATGTAAACAACAACAATTGCTTTTTTTTGTTATTCCTTTGCATAAACAATAACAATCACTAAACGATTCTTCCACAGATCTTTGCAACAGCGATCTTCAAACCACGACTACTCTCTTCAAACGCACCCCGTCTTCACACAAGCCAGACTAAAATTTTACTAACCTGCCTGCTTTGCCTTGCTTTTTATATGGCAACGTAAATGAATGTTTTTGAAAGCGAATGTTCATGAATT
>JABZEU010000063.1:0-14325 GCA_014635995.1 Sarcophaga peregrina
AGTCTAGTAGTAGTGTGTTGGCTTATAGACGTAAAGTCAGGGGTTGAGCCCCAGGTCAGACAACAAAATAAAAATACAATAAGTATTCCATCGGCGATTCCTCTCAGCAGATTTTCTGGCAAAAACTCTGAGAGTAAATAAAAAAAATGCCATGAAAAGTTTCTCAACAAAATCTGTCGTTCGGAGTCGACTTTAAATTGTAGGTCCCGCCACTTATGTGTAATATTAACACACACAACATATGTGATGTGAGAAACTAGGTTAATAATCCTGACTGAAGGGTTGTAATATCCAGTTCTGTATGTATGTAACCAAAAGAGAGTATCTCTTGAGCAAACACGAAAAGACACGAAAAGAAGAAACATCTGACGATGTGGTTTGTTTGCATTAACATGACTAAATCAATTTGCTCAATTGAGCTTTACTTAAGCCGGTGAATTATGAAAGGATTTTTAAATTACATGTAAGTTAGTTATTGGCAAAGTCTGAGTGGCAAATAAATTGAAAGTGTTTCTACTTATATTCTGTCGCTCTAGTCTAGGAGTTTGTACCTTGGTTTACTAGACTTAAGACCCTACTAAACGAAAATATGAGGAAAAATATTTTTTCGGCGAGTAATATAAAATTGCAGTGAAAAAGTTTCTCAAAAAAAAAAACTGTCGTTTGGAGTCGAATTTAAACTGTAGGTACCGCCACGGTTGTATAAAATAAATACACAAAACATAAGTGGTGTGCGAAACTAGGTCGTAATCCTGACTGAAGAGTTGTAATGGCCAATTATGTACATACGCATCACAATGGGCCTAAATGGCTGTCATTAGTGAGACCTCTTGCTTCGAGGGGTTCCGTCGTACAAAGATTTAGTAATCAAATACCAGGCGATTCAAACTAAAAGAACAAACAATATGAGCATCAAATTAATGCGACAATTAATTGCGATAAACTTATGTTCTTAATCTTGATGATATTTTATTAAAATTTTTTTTAAATTATGAAGGAAATACTATTGAGAGTGATGAGATAACTTTGTGAATTCAGTAGATAGTAAGTGAAATAGAATAAATAAAACTCTTTCACAAAATATATACTTTGTCAGTACATTTGAAAACTTGAAACGTAATGAGTGTTAGAGTACAAATCTGTAAATTCTCAGGATTATTAGCATCTGTATTATTTATACAGGTTGGTCAAGAAAATAATTTGAAAACAAACAATAAAATACAATTCTATCACCACAGTGCTGTTTAGGAAAACCCCTTGAAGAAAATGTTTGTCAAAGCAGACAGAGCTCCTTATCCTGCCAATATTGCTGAGTTAAATATGACCGAACACTTTGCCAATCATACTATCAAGATATCACGACAAATCCTCAGTGATGCCAGTGTCATAGCAAATCATAATAAGGAAGTGGAAGAGTTTTAAATTGAATTTAACAACAATAGTAAACCGATATGAGAAGATCAATACTGAAATGAATAGCAATCAAACAGAATTAAATATGAAATAATGGAGTATTTCATTTAAAATTACCAAATACTATTATGAATTGCCCGATGAGAAAAAGACTAACGATTCGAAATTCATTTCGGATATTCTAACGAAATATGATGGCTACTATGTCTATACGAAAACAGTGGAATATGTTGTTGCTGAGGCCTTTGGTATGCCCTTTGAAGAGATTGTTTTGAAATCGACGTATCCAAAGGAAATGGATAAAGAAGATATCATGGCTACATAGGTTATATTAAAAAGCGAATTCTTTTATATGTTTGGCAACTCTGTTTTGAAATTGTTTATATTTTTGTGAAGTGCTCTTTCTATAATTTTATTATTTTGATTTTAAGTAATATATTATTTTAGAAATTTGTTTTTCGTGTTTTAAAAGTGCTTTTTATTATTTCGCTTTAGTGGATAGTTCCCTGGGTCTTCGCTGGTGTTGTGATAAATGCAAGGCGGTGGATATCCAATTTTATAAATTTTTTATTGGGACTCGTCGTGAGTTACTGAGATGCACAATGAATTTGCATCTCTTTCTGCTAGATTTCGTCGGTTTGAGGGATTATTTTCAAAGTATGGCCTTTTGAATGAGCTGCTCGAATCGGATAAATTTCTTGGCCCTCCTTCTTCTGGGGCTCCTGGGCATGTGGTTGCAAGTTTCTGTGCCAAGGGAGTCTGCTACAATCAGTACCTTGGCCACTATTTTTTCTATTGTGGACATGTCTCCATTCTACTGCTGATAACCCAACTAGCAGTTCTATACAGAAGCCTGCAAATTTAGTTGAACTGAGTCCAAAGTCTACTCTACCGCTAGTTAGAGACTTCTGCTCCAAAGGAACTGGTTGTAGTTAAACCTAAGAGAACTATTTTTGTGTCTCGTCTTTCATGCGATACTTCGGTCGATGATATAAATGTTTTGTTAAATCGAAGATTAGAGAACCTTTTGAGTTTGGTTGCTATAAGATGAGGCCATCCTTGGATACTAGTATTTCTTCGTTTAAATTATATGTTGCCGATGAAAAGTTTGGTGAAATTGTTGATCCTGCATTCTGGCCACAGGGTGTATTGGTACGTGAATTCGTATTCAGGCTGGGTCATCGTAGGAATGGTGTTAATTTGCCTGGTTCTTTTTCTCAAAAAATCTAGCTTCGAAATTGTCTTTTAATTTCGGAATTGCTTATCTAAATGTTCGTGACTCAGGTCTAAACTTTCTTCGCTTTATAATAGTAGTTTTGATTATGAATTTGATGTAATTGCTTTTACTGAGACTAGGCTGAATTGTCATATTTTTGATTCTGAGATTTTGTCTAGTAATTTTAATATTTATAGACGGGATAGGAAGTTAAGAAATGGTGGTGGTGTTCTTATTTCAATTTGTTCTAAATACTCATCTGAATTAATTGACTTTTGTTCTTCGGAGGATATTGAGTTTATTTGCGTTAGGGTCTATAATCGTGGGAAGTCTATTTACATTACTTGTTCATATATTCCTCCCTGTGCTGACATTCACATCTATAGGGCTCACTTCGATTTGATTTCTAAAGTAATGGATTCAATGGGGCAAGAGGGGATTATTGTAGTTCTTGGTGATTTTAATCTTCCTCATATATCTTGGAATTTTTCACCTGAGTCTGGGTTATTGGTGCCATGTTCTTCAGTTTCATTCTATGATGAAATCCTGTCCGCTATGTGTGATCTAGGTCTTTTCCAAGTTAATGGTGTGTATTTAATTCAATGGGAAGAATTTTGGATCTTGTGTTTTTGGAGGATCCAAGTATTTCTTCTTTATTTCGCATTGATCCTATATCTATTCCCGAGGATAGTTATCATCCTACGTTGTTACTTTCTATTGAAGTTGATCTTTGTTTACCTCCTGTAATTGATCGCTCATTTGATAATGAGAGGCGTTTTAATTTCCATCGTACGGACTTTAGTCGTTTGAATACACTTCGGTCCTCTGTTGATTGGTCGTCTGTACTTATCTCGCCACCGTACGACTCTCTTTCACTTGACAGGATCTTGGGTGGCTTTTATGATGTATTATTTATATATTTTGGGAAGTGTATTCCATTGGTAAAAAGTCGTTTGGAGCGTTCTGGTCCTCCATGGAATTCGGCTAGACTGTCAAGGTTGAGGAATAGGAAATCGAAGTTATTTAAAAAGTTTGTTAGATCAGGTTCTGATATTGATTATGCTCTTTACTCTAGGGCGCGTGCGGATTATCGTAGAATGAATCATTACTGTTATGAGGAATATATGATTCGAGTCAGGTCGAATTTCGCTAATGATCCTAAGTCGTTTTACGACTTCGTTCGAGCTAAACGTAAATCATCTTTGTTTCCCACTGAGATGTTTTACGGGGATGTATCATCCTCTAGTCACCTTGATATTTCGAATATGTTTGCTGACTTCTTTCAGTCTACTTATAGGCAGTTGGACCCGTTCCCTGATCTGAGTGGCGGGTATCCTTATTCAGTGGGAAGTGTCTCTATTCCTAACATATACTCATTTGATGAGGAGTCTGTTCTTGATGCTTTGTCTGGACAGAAACTTACATACTTGCCGGGTCCCTGACGGGGGTCCCGGCCTGTATTTTAAGAAAGTGTGCTGTTGTCTTGAGTGGTCCTTTGACCTTTATATTCAATAGGCTTCTGAGGGTTGGTCATTTTCCATCTATTTGGAAGAGTTCGTTCATAATTCCTTTGCATAAGTCGGGTAATAATCTAATATTTCCAAATACAGGGGTATTGCCAAGCTCAGTGCTATTCCCAAGTTGATGGAGAAGAAACTAGTGACGGATTATCTCTTTTTTAATATGAGATCTTTAATATCTCCTTTCCAGCATGGTTTTTTGAAAGGCAGGTCGACTGTCACAACTCTTCTTGAATTTACTACACATGTTTCAGGGGCTTTCTTGTCGGTGCTCGGACTGATGTAATTTATACTGATTTCAGTAAAGCTTTTGATAGGGTTGATCATAGAATTTTGTTTCTTAAACTTTCACTAATCGGTATTCCTGATATTATTCATCGTTGGCTAGACTCTTACCTCTCCCTTAGGACTCAGAGGGTATTGTTTAGGAATGTATTGTCTAAGACTGTATATGTTACTTCAGGTGTTCCGCAGGGTAGCCATTTGGGTCCTTTACTGTTTTATTGTTTCTGAATGATCTTCCTTCTGCTGTTTCTGATTGTAATATTCTGATGTATGCTGACGACGTTAAATTATTTTATACTTTTGATGATGATCATGGCCAGGCTGTTCTTCAGCGAAATATTGATTTGTTTGTTACTTGGTGCAGGATAAATTTAATGGATCTTAATTTGAGAAAATGTAAATGCATGGTTTTCTCTCGCGGGGCTGTAATTTCGTCCACTTATGTTATTAATTCTTGCCCTTTGGAAACTGTAACTACATTTCTTGATTTGGGAGTATTATTGGAGATTAAATTGTCTTTTATTGATCATATTAGTTCGATGATTGGCAAGGCTCGAGCTGTTCTTGGTTTTGTGAAAAGATGGGCTAGGGAATTCATTGATCCTTATATAACAAAACTACTGTAACAAGTGAAATGTTAGGCCTATTTTGGAGTATGCGTCTGTTATTTGGAATCCATACTATCGTTGTCATAGTGATTCAATCGAGTCTGTGCAGAGGCAATTTTTATTATTCTGTTTACGTGGCTTAGGATGGGATTATACCAATGGGCTTCCGCCTTATGAGGATAGATTAGCTTTGGTAATTCTTCCAACTTTGGAACGTAGAAGGTCTGTTTTAGGGGTTTTGTTTTGTTTTTAATCTGGGTAAAGGTGATATCGATTCTGAGTTTTTGCTTTCTAACCTGAATTTCAGCATTCTCTTTCTTTAGATTTCTATAGATCGAATTATGCATGTAATTTTCCTTTTCGTAGATTATGTAATGATTTTAATTCGCATTATGACTTTATAGATTTAATTGTAGTGTTTGTAATATAAAACGTAGCTTGTATTCTGGCAGTAATTTATAAATTATCGTATAAAAACGTATTTTTGTTCTTGTCTTAGATAGTTTCTGTTTTTTTTGTTACCTTGTTCAGCTTGTGATTAAGTTCTGTAGCTGTTTTATGTTCTCGTTGCCATAACTTTTCCCTTTCTCGCTACAGTCCGGACTGTAGAGTGTACGTGTCCCTACGTAATGGGGACGAGCCCTCCGCGGTTGGGTGAGGGTGGGTTAGTGTGAGGTCGGGACGTTCGAATAAAAAAAAAAAAAACAGCAAAAGAGCTGAATAAGGTAGATAACCGATTGTTTATCTGTGATTTAAATTTTTCCTACTCTTAATATTTAAAGATTTAAATACTTACATACAAACATAGTTATCATTACAAACCTTTAATCTGGATTATATCCTAGTTTCTCACACCACTTATGTTGTGTGCGTTAATTTTATACAGGAGTGACAGAATCAGAATCAGTTTAAAGTTACCTCGAACAATAGATATTTTTGAGAAACTTTTTCATGGCCATTTTTTTATTTACTTTCAGAATTTTTTTTTTTTTTTTTTTTTGTGAAACCAGCACTTTGGGGATGGCCCCCTACTCATGCTGTGCATTGTGCAGGTATAGGAAAATAGGTAATAGGAAATTGGAAAGAGGGAGTAGTGTTTGTGGACATTAGATTTAAATTCATCAATATTGTAATTGACGGGATTAGGAACAATTGAAAGACAAAACACCCTACCTCAAGATGCTGCTAGGTGACTATAAAATGGCCAGTACTATACCTTCACCAGACTTCGTTGTAGAAATATTAAAATTTCGTTTGCTTAGAGATTTTATAAGACAACACACTACCTATTAGACTACGAATGCTTCATAATTAAATTTATTAAAAACGTTTTGAAGAATAACATTCTTAACTCAGTATCTTAGTTCTAAAAATATTTTGCCTGTGAGATCAACAAAATGCTGAGCTGACTTCAGAGCCCCATTTACTTTAATTGTAAGCTTCATATAAAACGTTAGCAGCATTTGTGCTAACCTATCAGTTTTATTGTGAATTGTGATAACCCTCAGAAGGAAGATAACATCTTTATAAATTAAGAAATGAATTAAAGAAATTTTGAAATCTTGATGAAAATAATGAAAGAAATTCTTCATGGCATTTATGACAGAAATCTGGGTAAGAGGAAGTTGCCGTACAAATATTTTTTCACATTTTGTGCGAGATGTCTTACCTGGAGTTTAAACCATGGCCTCACTTCTAATAAACCAACATATTACCTATTAGACTATGGCGATGTCAAGGGCATCGGGCAGTTCAAGTAATTTCAATAAAAATTTCCTTCTATTTATTTCAGGGTTGGC
Source organism: Sarcophaga peregrina (assembly GCA_014635995.1). Classification (NCBI taxonomy): domain Eukaryota; kingdom Metazoa; phylum Arthropoda; class Insecta; order Diptera; family Sarcophagidae; genus Sarcophaga; species Sarcophaga peregrina. The sequence goes on from JABZEU010000063.1 coordinate 6,842, forward strand.
ATCATTTTTGGTGGTACTGAGCAATTAGTGGCTGGTTCTCTGAAGACGGTCCGCTGCTCAATTAGTAGACTTTAATGGTATGAAACACAATTGTGAAGTTGACATGTGGACAAGGCCCTGGCTAACAGACGGTACAGAAGTGACAATACGATGCGAATGTATGCGCACAGTATTAATTTAACATATTGACTATTAGCTTTAATAACTCCAACGTATAAAATTAAATAAAAAAGGAAAAAATAAACACAAAAAAAAAAAATATTTTAATTTTCTAACAAACACTTCTATTCATTACTAAGCCTCTGTTTTTGTTGTTATTTTTTCAATTAATAAATTAATTAGCATTAGATTTGAGGGATCCGCTTTTAAAAGAGGCTGAACATGAATACGTACGGCATTAATGAAAATCGCTGAGGAAGATGAGGGTCCCTTCTATAGGTGAGTTTGAAAACAAACAAAAAAATTTTAAAATTACTACCATGTCCCGTAACGTAAAGTAAATTTAAAATGTCCCAAAGATTGTCTTGCAGTATTACCAAGTATTCCGAAAACTTTAGCTCATGCAACCAAAGAGATGCCGTAATGACATAAAGTCGCCGTAGTCTAGTAGGTAGTGTGTTGGCTTATTAGACGTAAAGTCAGGGGTTGAGCCCCAGGTCAGACAACAAAATAAAAATACAATAAGTATTCCATCGGCGATTTCCTCTCAGCAGATTTCTGGCAAAAACTCTGAGAGTAAATAAAAAAAATGCATGAAAGTTTCTCAACAAATCTGTCGTTCGGAGTCGACTTTAAATTGTAGGTCCCGCCACTTATGTGTAATATTAACACACACAACATATGTGATGTGAGAAACTAGGTTAATAATCCTGACTGAAGGGTTGTAATATCCAGTTATGTATGTATGTAACCAAAAGAGAGTATCTCTTGAGCAAAACACGAAAAGACACGAAAGAAGAAACATCTGACGATGTGGTTTGTTGCATTAACATGACTAAATCAATTGCTCAATTGAGCTTTTACTTAAGCCGGTGAATTATGAAAGGATTTTTAAATTACATGTAAAGTTAGTTATTGGCAAAGTCTGAGTGGCAAATAAATTGAAAGTGTTTCTACTTATATTCTGTCGCTCTAGTCTAGGAGTTTGTACCTTGGTTTACTAGACTTAAGACCCTACTAAACGAAATATGAAGGAAAAATATTTTTTCGGCGAGTAATATAAAATTGCAGTTGAAAAGTTTCTCAAAAAAAAAAACTGTCGTTTGGAGTCGAATTTAAACTGTAGGTACCGCCACGGTTGTATAAAATAAATACACAAAACATAAGTGGTGTGCGAAACTAGGTCGTAATCCTGACTGAAGAGTTGTAATGGCCAATTATGTACATACGCATCACAATGGGCCTAAATGCTGTCATTAGTGAGACCTCTTGCTTCGAGGGGTTCCGTCGTACAAAGATTAGTAATCAAATACCAGGCGATTCAAACTAAAGAACAAACAATATGAGCATCAAATTTAATGCGACAATTAATTGCGATAAACTTATTTATTTATTTATTTAAAAGCTCCATACACAAGACCATATGTCTTATATTCCAGTATGAAACTAATTAACATGTAAGAGAAACAATGTTTACATACAATTAAATAACAATATAAATTAAATTTACATAGTACAACAATTTTAGAAATCAAAAATTTACATACATTTATCATGACAAACATTTAGTAGACTTTTGGAAAAGTTCCAGAGAGTTGTTGCAAATATGTAAAAATGCCAACTAGAGATGAGGCTCTTGTACCGAAATGATCTTATTCTTCTACCTCTGCCACTATTTGCGAAAAGAGAGTCTATTGTAAAGATGCTCCGGCTGGCGGGTATAAATTATCTTGTGCATAAATACCATAACTTTTAATTTAAGCAGGCAATCAAAAGAAATTTCCGTACATCTTATGTTCTTAATCTTGATGATATTTTATTAAATTTATTTAAATTATTAAGGAAATAATAATTGCGAGTGATGAGATAACCTTTGTGAATTCAGCAGATAGTAAATATAATAGAATAAATAAAACTCTTTCCCAAAATATATACTTTGTCAGTACATTTGAAAACTTGAAACGTAATGAGTGTTAGAGTACAAATCTGCAAATTCTCGGGATTATTAGCCTCTGTACTATTTTCTATAGGTTGGTCAAGAAAATAATTTGAAAACAAACAAATAATAAAATACAATTCTATCACCACAGTGCTGTTTAGGAAAATCCTTGAAGAAAAATGTTGTCAAAGCAGACAGAGCTCCTTATCCTGTCGTTATTGCTGAGCTGAATATGACCGAACACTTTGCCAATTATGCTATCAAGGTATCACGAAAAATCCTCAGTGATGCCAGTGTCATTGCAAATCATAATAAGGAAGTGGAAGAGTTTAAATTGAATTTAACAACAATAGTAAACCGATATGAGAAGATCAATAGTGAAATGGTTAGCAATCAAACTGAGGATCAATAATGACAGAATTAAATATGAAATAATGGAGTATTTCATAAAAGTAACCGAATACTACTATCTATTGCCCCGAAGAGAAAAAAAGATTACGATTCGAAATTCATTTCGTGATATTTCTAACGAAATATGATGGCTACTATGTCTTTTTGGAAAAACAATGGGAATATTTTCTTATTGAGACCCCATGGTACAAGAGGCCTTTGATGATATGATTTGGAGGCCGGACGTATCCAAAGGAAATGGATAAAGAAAGATAGCATGGCTAATAATTATATTAAAAAGCGAATTCTTTTATTTGGAAATAAAGCAGCAAAAAAGCTGAATAAAGTAGATAAACCGATGTTTATCTGTGATTTAAATTTTTCCTACTCTTAATATTTAAAGATTTAAATACATGCATACATACATAGTTGTCATTACAAACCTTTAATCTGGATTAACAACCTAGTTTCTCACACCACTTATGTTTGTGCGTTAATTTTAATGCAGGAGTGGCAGATCAATCAGTTTAAAGTAACCTCGAACAATAGATATTTTTGAGAAACTTTTCAGGGCCATTTTTTTATTTACTTTCAGAATTTTTTTTTTGGTAAAACAGAACTCTGGGTATGTCCCCCTACTCATGCTGTGCATTGTGCAGGCATAGGAAAATAGGTAATACGAAGGTGGAAAGAGGGAGTAGTGGTTGTGGACATTAGATTTAAATTTATCAATATTGTAATTGACGGGATTAGGAACAATTGAAAGACAAATGAAGTGACAATACGATGCGAATGTATGCGCACAGTATTTAAACATATTGACTATAGCTTTAATAATCCAACGTATAAAATTAAATAAAAAAAGAAAAATAAACAAACAAAAATATTTTAATTTTCAAACAAACACTAAGCCCCTCTGTTTTTGTTGTTTAATTTTTTCTGCAATTAATAAATTAATTAGCATTAGATTTCAGGGGGAAGATGAGGATCCCTACCATGTCCCGTACGTAAAGTAATTTAAAAGACCCAAAGATTGTCTTGCGGTATTACCAAGTATTCTGAAAACTTTAGCACAACATTCAGTTTCAGTATTGTCAACTTTCTTTTTCTCAAATTGTTCTTGATGATGTGTGTCACACGAGCATATTGATGCCCTCTCGACCTTTGTCTAACCTCAGCTTGCCATCAAACTATAAAATTTAGAATTTGAGTCATGCAAACCAAAGAGATGCGTATGAAATAACGTCGCCATAGTTCTAGTAGGTAGTGTGTTGGCTTATTAGACGTAAAGCCAGGGGTTGAGCCCCAGGTCAGACATCAAAATAAAAATACAATAAGTATTCCATCGGCGATTTCCTCTCAGCAGATTTCTGGCAAAAACTCTGAGAGTAAATAAAAAAAAATGCCATGAAAAGTTTCTCAAAAAAATCTGTCGTTCGGAGTCGACTTTAAATTGTAGGTCCCGCCACTTATGTGTAATATTAACACACACAACATATGTGGTGTGAGAAACTAGGTTAATAATCCTGACTGAAGGGTTGTAATGACCAGTTATGTATGTATGTAACCAGAAGAGAGTATCTCTTGAGCAAACACGAAAGACACGAAAGAAGAAACATCTGACGATGTGGATTGTTGCATTAACATGACTACATCAATTGCTTAATTGAGCTTTACTTAAGCCGGTGAATTATGGAAGGATTTTTAAATTACATGTAAAGTTTGTTGGTGGCAAAGTCTGATTGGCAAATAAATTGAAAGTGTTTCTACTTATATTCAGTCGCTCTAGTCTAGGAGTTTGTACCTTGGTTTACTAGACTTAAGACCCTCCTAAACGAAATATGAATGAAAAATATTTTTTCGGCGAGTAAATATAAAATGGCAGTGAAAAAGTTTCTCAAAAAAAAAAAACTACCCGCCACTGTTGTAATGAAATTAATACACACAACATAAGTGGTGTGGGGAACTAGGTCGTATACTGACTGAAGAATTGTAATGGCTAATTATGTACATACGTATCACAATGGGCCTAAATGCGGTCATTCCTCTTGCTTCGAGGGGGTTCCGTCACCTAAAACTAACCTAACCTTACAAAGATTTAGTAATCAATAAGAGGCTATTCAAAATGAAAGAACAAACAATATGAGCATCAAATTAATGCGACAATTAATTGCGATAACTTATGTTCTTAATCTTGATGTTATTTTATATTAAAATTTATTTAAATTATTAAAGAAATATAATTGAGAGTGATGAGATAACCTTTGTGAATTCAGTAGATAGTAAGTGAAATAGAATAAATAAAACTCTCTTCGCAAAATATGTACTTTGTCAGTTCATTTGAAAACTTGAAACGTAATGAGTGTTAGAGTACAAATCTGTAAATTCTCGGGATTATTAGCATCTGTAACTATTTATACAGGTGGGTCAAGAAAATAATTTGAAAACAAAACAAATAAAATACAATTCTATCACCACAGTGCTGTTAGGAAAACCCCTTGAAGAAAATGTTGTCAAAGCAGACAGAGCTTCTTATCCTGCCAATATTGCTGAGTTAAATATGACCGAACACTTTGCCAATCATGCTATCAAGATATCACGACAAATCATCAGTGATGCCAGTGTCATAGCAAATCATAATAAGGAAGTGGAAGAGTTTTAAATTGAATTTAACAACAATAGTAAACCGATATGAGAAGATCAATACTTGAAATGAATAGCAATTCAAACTGAGGATCAAAATAATGACAGAATTAAATATGAAAATAATGGAGCATTTCATTAAAATAACCGAATACTACTATCGATTGCCCGATGAGAAAAAGACTAACGATTCGAAATTCATTTTGGATATTCTAACGAATATGATGGCTACTATGTCTATTTGAAAACAATGGAATATGTTATTATTGAGGCCTTTGGTTGGGCCTTTGAAGAGATTCCTTTGAAGTCGACGTATCCAAAGGAAATGGATAAAAAAAGGATAGCATTGCTACATAGGTTATATTAAAAGCGAATTCTTTTATTTCTTAATAAAACAGCAAAAAAGCTGAATAAAGCAGATAACCGATATTTTACTGTGATTTTAATTTTTCCTACTCTTAATATTTAAAGATTTAAATACTTACATACATACATAGTTGTCATTACAAACCTTTAATCTGGATTACAACCTAGTTTCTCACACCACTTATGTTGTGTGCGTTAATTTTATACATGAGTGACAGAATCAGAATCAGTTTAAAGTTAACCTCGAACAATAGATATTTTTGAGAAACTTTTCATGGCCATTTTTTTATTTACTTTCAGAATTTTTTTTTTTTTTTGGTAAAACCAGCACTCTGGGGATGGCCCCCTACTCATGCTGTGCATGTGCCAGGTATAGGAAAATAGGGTAATAGGAAGGTGGAAAGAGGGAGTAGTGTTTGTGGACATTAGATTTAAATTTATCAATATTGTAATGACGGGATAAGGAACAAGTGAAAGACAAACGCCCTACCTCAAGATGCTGCTAGGTGCTATAAAATGGCCAGTACTATACCTCACCAGACTTCGTTGTAGAAAATATTAAAATTTCGTTTGCTTAGAGATTTTATAAGACAACACACTACCTATTAGACTACGAATGCTTCATAATTAAATTTATTAAAAACGTTTTGAAGAATAACCATTCTTAACTCAGTATCTTAGTTCTTAAAAATATTTTGCCTGTGAAGATCAACAAAATGCTGAGCTGACTTCAGAGCCCCATTACTTTAATTGTAAGCTTCATATAAAACGTTAGCAGCATTTGTGCTAACCTATCAGTTTTATTGTGAATTGTGATAACCCTCAGAAGGAAGATAACATCTTATAAATTAAGAAAATGAATTAAAGAAATTTTGAAATCTTGATGAAAATAATGAAAGAAATTCTTCATGGCATTTATGACAGAAATCTGGTAAGAGGAAGTTGCCGTACAAATATTTTTTCACATTTGTGCGAGATGTCTGACCTGTAGTTTAAACCATGGCCCTCACTTCTAATACACCAACATAGTACCTATTAGACTATGGCGATGTCAAGGGCATCGGGCAGTTCAAGTAATTTCAATAAAAATTTCCTTCTATTTATTTCAGGGTTGGCATCATTTTTGGTGGTACTGAGCAATTAGTGGCTGGTTCTCTGAAGACGGTCGCTGCTCAATTAGTAGACTTTAATGGTATGAAACACAATTGTGAAGTTGACATGTGGACAAGGCCCTGGCTAACAGACGGTACAGAAGTGACAATGATGCGAATGTATGCGCACAGTGTTTAAACATATTGACTATTAGCTTTAATAACTCCAACGTATAAAATTAAATAAAAAAAGAAAAATAAACACAAAAAAAAAAAATATTTTAATTTTCTAACAAAACACTTCTATTCATTACTAAGCCTCTGTTTTTGTTGTTATTTTTTCATTAATAAATTAATTAGCATAACGTGTGAAAATAACTGAAAAAAATTTAAAAAAATTTTCAAAATACTTCACTTTCATTGTGATTATTCACCCAATTTTCTTTTTTTTTCAGTTCCTATTTGTGTTCCATCTCTGGGGTTTTTAGTTTTTAATTACTCATGTGAAACCATCTAAGTACGTGTATTTGTGTTGTCTAAAACTATTCTCAATTCAATCATCACCTACAATAGGTATTTAGTGTTTCAGGGAAAAATTTAATCCCAATTCATTTTCAAATATGTCTGTACTGTCTATGGGATTAAATCGGTTACAAATTGATGTCAAGACATCTTAGGCACATTCTTCTAAAGGGGAACATGTCAATCTAACTCTGTTTCTATTTATTTCAACTGTAATATAATGACTGCAGTCCTTGATTGCCTTAGCATAAGGCTATCTTATCCTTTCCGGTTGTTTCATTGGGTGTAGATGTTAGTGCCTAACTTGCTTACTAAGTTCTCAACTATTTTAAGCATTTTTTGTTAGTGTTTTCTATTCCTCAACCATCCAACCA